>LPNX011001417.1:7362-29633 GCA_001517045.1 Pseudotsuga menziesii | reverse complement strand
GGCAAACAAACTAGTTCCAAGCAGTGGAACATACCTATGCTCAATGCAAGGACACATGTGTAGGATATCGACACTCGGGGGAAAATCCCCTCCCGGTAAAAAAGGAAATCAAGCTACAAAGGATATATAAAATGGCTCTGCATGGCTAGACATGAGACAAGCTTGGGCTATATGGCTGAAACAAAATGTCACAGAAGCTAGCATAAATCTCAATAAGACAGGCAAAGCTCATGATAATGCAATTACAACTTGACATACAGGAGTCCCGGGGAAATGGCCAGCATAAAGTTTAAGAGGAGTATGAAGCTCTTGCTCAAGGACATGGCAGGACTAAAAGGGACTCCCGTACCTAAGAGAGGACTCGCAACATGGGTACCAAATACAAAAGGGAGCTAACTAGGACACCCATGTAGAGGAAAGCTCTACCATTCACATAATATCACTTCTAATAGTAGCATGAAGGTTCCGTGATACCATGGAATGGGTTCGTACCTAAGGTTAAGATGGAATGGTCATAAGGCAATGCATAAGTGCAAGTGGATATGAAATCCTAACCTATATTCCAGTTCAGACATAATACTTGTGATAGGCACGAATGAGTCGAAACCTCGGAGAGAGTGTACAAAACTGGACCCTACATGACCACCATATTAGTCCAAAACAACCCAAAATAGTCAATAAAGAATCCAGACTATAGGATATAGGGAGGAATGATCATGACAACAACACCCAAAGGAAACAATGCGGTGAATGATGGGACATAGAAAGGAAAGTAAGGTGTAGACCCAACATTCATGCATCCACTACCACCTCCATGAGGGTGACCACCAGTGTAAAGACCGAGTGAAGGGAGTCAACATCCTCCACAAATGGAGTAGAGGGAAGAATGTGACCACTTCAAATCTATGAGCACGGTAAGGGGCTGTGATACCCCCAAGTCTGACACCAGGGTCCGTACTAGGACCAAGGATGGGTGATAGGATACCAGGCATGCTAAAAATAAAAGGCCCCAAACTCAAGAGAGCATAAATATACTCAAGTAACCACGATCCCAAAGGCCAACTAGCGCACAAAGAGCACACTCCTAAGAAAATCTACAGCCAAAATACAAGCAAACCAAGGGGAGGATATGTGACCTCCCGAATGCAGCAGGTATGTCTCGCCTAAGAGAGGCTCGAAACTCCCATACACTACAAGCGAAGGTACGTAACCAATTATAGTGGCCCTCAGCTTCAACGCATAAAGCAACTGTGTTGTCCGATCTCTACCTGGCCGGGACACTTGTAGAATAACCCCTGTAAAGTACCCCCTCGATATCCTAGGCAAGGCCACTAAGGTCACCTCAATATAATCAACGCTCAGGCAGACAGTCGCAGGCGAGATTGACCATATGGGCAGGGTAGCAAAGCCCGAAACTCTAGAAAGAGCCCCCGGATATGAATACAATCCTGGAAATATCTCTGGTGCTACTCAGTTATGACTAGGGTTCATCCCAATCAATAAATGCTAACACTGCCTCATGCTTAACTCCCTTTTGAGAGGAGGATCCTGAGAAACACCAATTATACTAAGGAATTTCACACTCTCACCTGGACAGACACATACATGTTGTTGTTTAGTGGTCTTGGAGAATTTACTTACAATGAACTATTCCAAGATCCTAAAACCTAAGCTTGTTGGTGCACCCTATAAAAGAAAAGAGTGTAGTTCATTTTAATTTAGCGTTGATTTTAATTGGCTTTATTACTCAAAAACAGGATATGGTCGTGCAACTAATGGTATTATGACACAACATGAAGTAAAATGCACACCTAACAATCAATGTAAATGCATTGTGTCCATGAAAAGAGGGTATGCTACTACATGAAATGCACAATTTTTCTTCAAATGATGAATGAAAGCTTTCCTATATGAAGTCCTAACTAATACTCCAAAACAAATCTAGTGCAAGTACAATGCAAAATGCAAAATGCAATGCATGATGATAAGCAAATGTTTTTGGATTTTTGAAATAAAATGAGATGCAAAAAGCAAAAGAATGATTCTACAACCCCTAGACTCTACAAGCACACACAAATAGCACTCGAGCAAAGCACTAAGGTAAAAGAACTCTAATGCACTAATCTCAAACAAAAAATCGAAAACGCCATGACAAGAACCTTCTTAAAAACAAAATTAGCCTAAAAAAAAACGTTTCTGGTCAGAAACAGACTCAAGCAGTGCCAAAGGAGACTCAGTAAATATCAAAATTCACCTAGAAACCATTTAACTTCCACAAAAAGGCAAAAGCAAGGGCATACACGACTGTTCATAGTAAACCCACGTGTATACGTGGAAATCGAAGAGAAACCTGCGTGTATACGCGACTGTGAGTTAAAAACTCGTGTACAGGAAGAAAGGTGCATAAAATCAAGGAAAACAGATAGGCTGAGACAAACTTCACACCAATCAGACACTACCAGGAATACATGCCCCCAGACCCGACACAGAAACAAGAGAGAAAGAGCAATTCAAATTCATTGAATGCCAATAAAACAACCCCCAAAGGACAACTACTAGGAACTCCTCGGCGGAGTCACCAATTCTGTTACGGAGAGAAATTCCTATGGCTTGGGGTACAACAACAGACAACTTGACTCTAGAAATCAATCCTTTCCAATATGCAATAGAAATTAAATGTCTAACACTAAAGGATCAAACCTCGTACCTTATTCTGGATGGTTGAAGTAGATCCCCATTGAGCTTTCCAACTTCAGCTTGAATTGATAGATTACTTCCTCAACAACAAGTAAACAATACAAGCATTCTATATATCATGGTGTTAGATCTATTCTAGCATATGTAATCAATAATGTATAAGCATTTGACATAATCCAATGGATAAAATATTCATTCAAACACACATTATTGGACAGGAAAAGATATTTATATTAATATAAATCAGAGATTACAAGATACAACCTCTATCAGCACGTCTGCGAACCGGAGAAACTGAATCCCCCACTTGGGCCTCCACCACTTCAATCCTCCATCTCTAGATAGCAATCTCACAAGCAAAAGGCAAGCTTGGGAAGAACACAAAAGTGCTCCAAGGGACAAAGGGATGTAGACTCAAGCATACGTTCCAGCAACAATGGACTATAGTTTCTTTGCTCTCAATTCTCTCTTATGTCTTCAATGTACTAAGGGGTTCCTTATATAGTTTTTCAAAGGGGTAATGAAAGGTCAAATCCGAGCGATCTCAAGGCATATAAAAGGCCAGGAGTCAAATGAGTCGGATCCATGTCAAGGAAAAATCCAAAAGGATTTGGATTTTGTACACATCCCGATGTATGCGGTTTTAGTGGTCAAACCCACGCATATACGTGCTTATAGGTTTAAAAGTCGTGTGTATCATTTTTCACACGTTTTTAGGGATGGTCAAGGAAACATCAAAGGACAAAAAATGGTCCATGGGGTCTAAGGAGTCTGCAGCGGGATAGGGGAAGGCCATACAAGGTGTTATTCACCTGGAGTGGTGAAATCAGCTATAACACCTGGGTACTAGAGAGTGATCTCCCTCACTGTTCTTCTCATTATACTATAGAAACAAGATGGTTGGTTAGTATATCTAACACTATTTTAGGTAGGCCTAGGGTACTTTTAATATAACCAAGAGTTCATGGAAGTGGAAATTTGTATATAGGTGTTTTCTAATATAGTACTAATCAAAGGTGTACTAAAATAGGTTACAAGGGTGTCCAACAATGTGACCTAGTATCATTTGTATTTTTTGCGTTCTTGGTTCCCCTACTGCATTTTTACTACTAAATGACATATCTTCATGTTATTTAAAAACATCGAAACATGTTTCTAAGAAAGTATAAAAAAGTCAACTTCATAACTTCGTAAAGAGCTCTACAATCATTGGGAAATAAATATAATTTCAAGGTAGGGTTTGAGATTAAATTTTTTAAATAGGCACAACTCTGTTTAAAATCTTGATTTGTAGAAGGTCTTTCAAGATCACCTTAAAGCTTCGGTAACTCTAAAATTTCTTCATCTTTGAGTCTTAATATTTTTTCGTAGTAGCCATAAATGTCTACTTTGCAATGCCACAATTTTTACTAATTTGATGTGCCAATAAAAAATTATGGTAATTTTGCCAAACCTTGTTGATTTTGGCATGATTCTAAGAATGGACTTATACAACCTGCCATGAGTCCAATTTTTCAGGTCCGATTATGAAATTTTTACTAGACAATTCGTGGTCCATCTTCTTTCCAATAAAACTATTGGGACTAAATTTGGATATTATAAACTCTAGATACACCAATTTTACCTAGAACACCTCTTTAAAATTAGTTGTTTGGGCTAGCCAAATCAACTAACTTAAATAGAGTGCATCTTTGAAAGTTTGGCAACATAGGATGAAATTTGGATACAAATTGCTTTTGCATCTTGTAACTATAACTTCAAAATTTTATACCCTCAAACGTTGCATTAAAAAAATTGGAGTGCAAATTCCAAAATGACTCATTTGAAGGATCCAAACCATAGGATTAAAAAATTGTTCACTTCTTTGGCCCAAGAAGGAACTCTTATACCACATGCAATATTCTTAGAGCTATAACTTCATAAAAAAGACAAAAAAACACAAGAGAGAATATATACATGAATATGTACATGTGTGTGTGTAAAGAAGGTAAAATACACACACCCACATATCCATCTTTTGTAAAATTCCATCAAACATCCACTCAGCTTAGATTTGTCGTTAACACCCCTTTCCTTAGGTAATGTTTCCATATTATCTTGGCGCCAATAAATCTCTTCCCATACGAGAAGATTGATTATGTTTGTTTTTAGTTTTTCCACTTCTTTTTTACTTTTGTAGAAACTATTCCTCCTATATCCTCTTTTATATCTATGCATGTATGCATGTGTGTGCGTGCCTGTATATATAAATATAAATGAGAGAACACACACATACGTATATATGTATACATATATCAATACGCACACACATATAATGATGATGGTGGTGGTCATTAAAGTTCATTGAGACCTATTGTTTTTTATCGAACCTTAAAGAAGTAAGGACTCACCTAGTTTTCTTTAGAATTATATATATGTATGTATATACATGTATGTGTATTCATATACATACATATATGTATATATACATATTTCTCTCTCTATATATGCATACATGTATGTATTACTCATGTCAAATTAGATAGACTTAGAGATGAGGAGTTTGAGAACCTTACCACTAAAATATTGTTAAATGTTGTTAAATGATAGACAAGGTTTGCAATACGAATAATGAATTTTTTCTCATTAGAGAAAAATACCAAATAGTTTTGAATTAGAAGTCATTATTACTCAAATTGTTAATTGCGCTTTCAAAATACTATCTCATCTAAATTTATGGAGAAAGTGTCGTGCCATAGGAAATAATATGTAGTGTTGACTTTAATAATATGGTATGCCTAATAAAGTTTGCTATTTTCATTTTTATAGTATAAAATATCAATAAAATTAAATATATTTAATTGTAAATTTAAAAAAAATTAACTGTAATATATCTTAATGAAAATTAATAATATGTAGTGTTGTCTTTAATAATATGGTATGCCTAATAAAGTTTGCTATTTTCATTTCTATAGTATAAAATATCAATAAAATTAAATATATTTAATTGTAAATTTAAAAAAATATTAACTTTAATATATCTTAATGAAAATTAACTTTTATTTTCAATCATTAACTTTTCTATTTATTATCATCTTATATGCATCAGTAAAAAAACCTTTAATTTACAAACTTTTAAAATTTACAATACCAATATACAACACTACACACGATTAACTTTTATACACAGGATTTCCACCCTTCCAAGATACCAATATATACGTCGAGATTAACGCTTATACACAGGGTTTCCACTATTCCAAAATATCGATATACTTGGAAAATATTGATCTTTCTGTAGACTATATAAATAGGGATTAAAAATGAATTTGAACTTTTATAAATCTCATCTTTCAACCGTGAACACCTAGATCCTCTAAAAATGGAACTCAGTTTTCAAGATTTCACACTACTTTAGAAAAGTTGATCATTCTCCATATTTAAGAAATCAAAATAAGATTTAAACTAATATAAACTTTATTTTAATTGGTCAACATCCTTTTTAAATATGAAGTACTATTCTATCAAATATCAATATAATCAATTTCCAATCAATATAAAACTCCTTCTCTATTACCAAAGTTATTTCATTTTATGAAGGACATTTTTTAATTTGAAGTATGTTACCGTTCAAAGTAGTACTCCTTTCAAAGCAGATTGAGTATGACTTGTGCTAGTGATAGTAAGCATACGAGAGGGGCTAGACCCAATGTCATTACATCCTAACTTTTTCACTTCTTCAAGTGACTTTCAAATAGGGGCGAATCTTTAATAGAGGAAGAACATCTATAGACACCTACACACTTGTAAATACCCTTTTATAAGCCTTATGATGAAGACTGGTGCTTTATATAGAGCCAACAATAGATAATAAAGACACATAGATCATATAAAAGGAGTTGATTCAATCCACCAATATAACTTGCCAAAACTATAGTGAGCTTGGAAAGCTTCTTGGCAAATTTTTTGAGCACAAGAATAAGATTTTAAAGTAAGCCAAGTATTATCCTTCTTAAGGTCTGATAGACCAAAGTTTTCCTCAGTGGGCGTTAATCATCATCATCATCAATAAATATCACTGCTTCAATATACTTAACAAATCCAAGGTAGGGTTTCACACTTCCCAAGGAACCACCTCATAAAAGTGTGCTTTGAAGGGGAGGCGATCAAGTGGCATAGGGAGCATTTGATGGTCTAATCAGAACTTCAAAAACTTTGCAAAAACCCTAATTTAAACAATTTCATGTTTCCCAATGCAACACAAATTGAAAATATTTTTTGTTTTTTAAATAATTTAGATTTTTAGGGTTTTTCAATATATAAAGATGCACGTGAAATAAAATGCATGTGTGTAATGTCCTGGTTTTGACCCCGTTACACTAGATGTATATGATGTATAAATTGTAAATGATCAGGGTGTGGAGCTAAAGGCCAAGGCCCCACCATTGATCAGTAGTGCTATGTTTTGGATTTAAATTGTCACCGATGGCGTATCGGGGCATGCGGCATATATTATGTTGGTCATCATGTAAATATGCATCTATAATTAATTAAATGAACCCGACCAGCTATGATCGCGACAACTAAATCGAAAGGGGCATGATTTTCCAAAGGATAAGGAGGTGAGGGAAATTGTCAATCTTGGGCCAAAAGGGAAAAAAAAAACCCGTGTGTCATCTTCCTTTGTTTTATTCCAACCACCTTCAATTAATAATTTATGCTGGTCGCTGAGGGAAGTTATGGCAGTAAATTGTTTTGGGAGTGGGGTGGCAGGACTGTCAGTCCATGCCTCCACGCACACTCCACCCATAGTTGACTTCTGAATGGAAAGGAAAAACGACTATCACACACACACGCGGATTTTCTTCTTCTCTCCACGAGTTGCTGAACACCCACGGATTGCAAATTCGCGTCCTCCTGGTAGCTGTTCACCTTCACGCACTTCCCATTTGGTTGCTCATTGTTTTCACGCACAAGATTTTGCTGGATTTACCCACGTAGCAGTTTTCCTCTGCGGATTGGTGAATAGTGTGGCCGTATCCTTTACTCACGGGCGGATTGTGGGTTCTGCATTGTTGTTCACGCTCACCCACAGGCTGAGAGACTGTAATTTCTTCCCCAGCTCGGTCTGTATATGTTTTCTTGGTGATTTCGTTGCCCAGGACGGGCTGTGTTTTCCCACGTTGTTGGTTGTGGTTGTTGTGGCCTTCCTTACATGTTGGGGGCTGTTGTAAATTCGCCTGAGAGTCATTTTGTCCACGATAGGGCCAATAATGACTCAGAAGTCGTTTTCCTGTTTAGGCTGTGACAGCTGACTTAGTTTCTTGTGTGCAATGGTTGGTCTTCGGACTGTGAGAGGAGCAGGAATGTTGGCTTAGATTGCTTGATAAACCTGGTGGCTGGAAACCACACAGACAGAGCTAGAGGGATGGCCTTCTTCTCCATCACCCCTGAATAGCACTGGAAGGGAATGCAGGGCCTGAGGGACTGTGTAGCAGAGAAGGGACTGATTCCTTGTGTTGGGTGTGTTTGGGTGTCTTAGAGGTCAGGCTAGTTCTGGTGTAGGTGTTCTTGGCTCTGTAATGAGCTCACCAGCTTAGCAATCTGCCTTCTACAGCTCCTTGATGGCCTGATAAACCCAACTCTGTTGGCTTGGCTATGCTTGAGTATGCTTACCTATGCGTTAGCCTGCTATTTCCCTTATTCCTTGGAGAATCATGCCCAGCTTGGGGGTGGTAGCGTTGCTGAGAGATTGAGGAGCACGCTGGCCTATGGTTGGGTGGAACGTTGCAGCGACGTAGCTGGTTGCGGAAGGATATTTCATAAGATAAGTGATCTTGTTCATTATACTTCTGCAACCTTATTCTCTGTCAATGATATGAAAATGATGAACATGTTAAAAGGAATGCTTGTGTGAATGCATGATGATTCCGCTGTGCAAGATGAATAGTTATAGCTGTGCTTGATAAACAACTGCATTTATGCATGTTATACTGCAATGCATTTTCTTTCAGCATTTTGTTCTGCAAATTTTTATGCCTGTACATGTTCATGGGGCTCTTAGCCCGGGTGGTTTAAGCCATGGGTCACGTCCTCTTCGCCAGTCGGAGGCATGGGGACGTGACAATGTGAGTTTATAAGAGATATAGATTTGTTGAAAAGACATGGCATATGATTCTTGTCTCAATACCTAGGGCATTGAGATATCAATACCAATGTCCCTCTCTTAGAATAACTTTCAATACTTGCAATTAGGGAATCAACTAGCAACAACAAGAGTTAGGTAGAAGACCCTACTTAGGGAAGAGAAGAATTTCAAGTCCCGGTAACAATGGAGAGCTCTTATGAAAGGAAGGTCTCCTCATGCAAGGTTAACAAAATACTAGCAACAAACCTAACAACCTAGAATAATGCACCATAAAAGCACCATTTATAAAATTGAGCACATAGATATGGGGATCAACACACAACTCACAAAATAGATCACACAATTTTACTCAGAATTGAAGAATGAAACGGTGCAAAAAATGGCTTGCAGCTGTGAATGCTTTCATTAATCAAAAGAAATTGGATAGTTAATTACAATGTAATACACTGGTATTAATAACCAGTCAATTCGAATGCATGAGAGAGGAATTTGAATTGATTGACTCTACCTAACTGCATGGATAACTAGACATGTCTAAATCACTATCGGACCCCAACTAGTTAGCTCCAGTTGTCTAAATCAATGCACCAGTCAGTTAGAATCAGTTAACTAGTCTAACTTAATGTGGTAGGTGAAGAATTGTGCCTTCCCACATGAAATCAATCAATGACTAGCGCTGATTGAATGTAACTGGATGTAACTGAATGTAACTGACTCCTAACTAGGCTTAACTAGTCACTAACTGAACTCAACTGAAGGAGGTTGGTTCCGACACTCCAAGTGGCTCCTAAATTGTATGGATTTTTCTAGGAGTCTCCTAAACTGATGCATGCAAGTGTAGTCAGTGGCAGTTAGCCTCAACTAGTGTTCCCCACACTCTAGTAACTGGTACATGTGGCCCAATGATGCTAGTGACTAAATATAGACTGAAAGACTCCTAATTTAGACATAATTGACCAAATTGGACAAGAGAGGATTATAATCCTAACACCCCGTTGGCCGGATTTATTGTCCTAAGGCCAACAAGGAGAAATAGTCCACACAAAGCGCTTAAAAGAGCCCTTGGTGTGTTTGGGATGACTAAATCTCGCGGGAACAAAGGCCCTACTGCCTTATGAGTTTGCTCTCAAAAGAGAGTCTCACAATTTAGTGATAGAAATTATTAAAATGAAATAAATATCTCAAAGATGTAATCTAAGTAACATGACTAATATAAGATGAATACTTGAATAGTTGAAAAACATACAAATTTAACAGCTATTAAAACACACAGGTTTTAAGAGCAACTAAACTGTATCCTTCACTATGAAATAAACTAAAACCTAATTTAAAAACTAACTCTAGACCTAATCTATCCTGCACACAGGAGCATAACTGAATGTTAAAATTTTTGATGTATAAAAGAGAAATTTTTATAAGTGGCTTACTTAAACAAAGTTAAATAAGTAGTCATTTTGAATAAGAACTCCAATTCCTTTAAAGATAAATAATAGAAAAACACTTATTATTCACCTCTCAATAAATTGTTTATACAATCATAAATATGTTCATTTCACACAATAAAACAAGAAAATCTAAACACAAAAATGAGTCAAGATGATCAAGTTTAATTCATAAACAAAGTGCAAACTATAAAAAAAAACACAACTGATTACAATTAACTGCATGAAAATGATCACTAAGTAATCTCAAACATTTGATTACAACTTCATAAATAATTACAAAATATAGTCAATGGTCATGAGAAAACTAACTGAAGGCGACCACGCATCTTCCTTTCTCTGTTCAATAAAATGTTACAAAGAAAAATACAGAATAGAGAGACCAAAATTCCTTCCATTCTACAGAGCATTTCCCCCCATCTGGTAGCATCTCTTAAATTCTTCCCAAAGCAAAGTTTACAGAAAAATAATGATTTTAGAAGAGAAAACAATTCATCTTTCAATTTCTGGAGACCACCCCTCTCTCTCTGGTAGAAATTCTTTCTCCTTTTATAGGCAGTTAGACCTTTCGCTCTGTTTTATTGCTCTTTGGATGAATTCCACCTCGAAATGAGATATCCTTGGGAACTATTGAAACCACTTCATTTGCTACAAATAGATCCAACAATTGTGGAAACAAGATGATTTCAGAGGTATCAATTCTGTTTGGAGAGGCAGATCGAATCTTTGACTGTTAATCCTTTTTCTTCTTAATACTGAGATATGCTCACATACTGGTGTAACTATCTCACGATGCTGGTGAACAATTTGAATTATCTCCAATTCCAGATTCTTTAATGGCATCTTTCCACGCGTTGTTTCCCAGGGAATAAATTCAATGCATTTTAGCATGTTTGCTATTTAACCTACACATTGAAATAACAATTATGAGAAGAAATAACTGCCAATAAAACATAAAAATTAATGAATGATTCTGAAATGAAGAAAAAGATCATGATGAAAGGTTACGAGAATGTTCCCTTTTAACTTTAACGATTAACCAGTTGTTAAATATCGGCATTATCGTTCAGATATTTATCCGCGGGATTTCATGGTGCATTCTCACAACTTTCTCCCTCAAACCTTTTAATTTGATATAGTAGCGTATAAGTAATTTTGTTACATTATTCTTGGCTACTTTGGTGGCACACCATCTCCTTCTATTTATATGCGCAATTATGAGACTCTTTATCCATGACATGTTTGCATAGATCCTGTTATGATTTGATGATGAAGGTCATGTTTATCTTCTATAGAACTGCCACATATCCTTCAATAGCATGTGTATTAAAACAATAATCCTGTTATTAGAGATAATCTACCAGCATTCTCAAAAATAGTTCCTTTTCGTTACAACAGAAATAACAAGTCTTCCGCAGTAACGTGTTGGTATCTACAATCTTCCCGAGAGTCGAACTTAAAACATGATAATGATCTCCCTCATTTCTCTTCATGAAATCATCATAGATAATGTGCACCGATGTGGACTGAAATAATAATTAGTGTGACTTGGTGTAACTAAAATGCAGAAGGTCAATAGTTTTTGCTTCGCAATTTTAGTGCATAGTCTTTCAATCCATAACGCTGGCATTCTGCTAAGATTTTCAGTTAGCCTCCAATTTTATATTTATTCAACCATTGGTTCTTTTATCTACAGAGAATCAAAGGTGCCGTGAATGTTGAAGGAATTGGGATGCAAAATTTTGCAAACATGACTAAACCCTTGCTTGATTTAATAGAATTGGTTGATCTTTAGCATGATTCTTGACTAAATCATAGGAATATGAATTTTAATCACACGTTAAAGAGTTGAATGAAACATGACCATTTACTTATACGATCTTTATGATAAAAACTATGTTAATTATGCAATTTTTTTGTGAGTTGGTGGAACGCTTTCAACAATCCTAAAATCATCACTCCAATAGAAAAATTAATTAAGAAGTTTTTTTTTTTTAAAACAAAATGTTGACAGCAATTTTGATGTACTAATAACAACGACATCACCATTGATGGTCTTCTATCTTTGACGTGGAAATTAATTTATAATATGAATATTATTTAATGGTATGTTATCCCTTCTATCACATGCACAATACGTTTACCATAACTGTATTCCAGATTGCTAATCTGTTCAAAGAAAATGAGGCTCAAAAAGTTATAAAGAAATAAACTTTATGTGATGTAAAAGTTCATCATTGCATTTTCTCACAATCTTTAATTTACACATTATTGCATTATATCCATATATAATATTTCAATGGTGACTTAAATCATGTCAATAATTTTAATCATAAAGGAGGCATCATAAAGTTAAGAAACCATAAGTTTATCTTTATGAAAAAAATATAATTTCAAATGTAATTCAATTTTTCTACTAATAAGGTAATATCTCATTTTAAGAACATGTTAATGAAGTAATTTGATAAATTTTAGGATTGTATACAATTCATGTTATTTATAAATATATATACAAACAAATTTAAAAATAATAATACTTCTATAACTTTATCAAAATCATAATAAAACCAACCTATAAATCAGATTTTTCTTATTTTCATTAAATGTCCTGGAAATTATTTATAAATTGCAAATAAAAAATGACAAGAATGTTGAAAAGTTTAGAAAATCTAGTTCTTTTAAAATAAGGCATACAATAAACTCAGCTAAGGTCAAATGAGAGCATGTAATCATGATCTTGTAAGCAAAAAGGCCAAAAGGTCAATCAATGCAAATGTTGACATCCACAAAATACTTATGTCATAAACACTAAGCCAAAGAGCAAGCGACATAAAAAATCAAGTATCCAAAGGAGATCATTAACGGCTAACTGGATCAAGGAAGCAAACCAAAAGCTAAAAATTTACAAAATTTTAATAGGGACCCCTTTATTTTGGAAAATGAAAGGGGAGTTGTTGGGGTGCCAACAAATGGTGACATGCTGGGCGAACCAGTTATCTCTGCAAAATAGTTATGAATCTTAAATAATATAAGAGAAATAATGATAAAGGCCTCTTCAAATGTCAAATTCCCAATCACATAACTTAATCCTTCCATTGGCTTATATATGTAAATATTGAACCAAAACTTTCAAAATCAATCAAACTAGCCCGACCATTATCCAAAATCTTATAAAGATAAATGATTATTCTACAAATGCAAAAGGAAATTTTTCCAAGGAATCGGTTTCTCTTAACCAAAACAAGTTAAAGAGCACGTAGTATGTAGGTATGACCTCAATACCACAAGATAACCCTTTTTAACCTCACTTAGATGCTTTTATCCCATCCACTAGATATAGATAAATATTGTTTTTTTGACAAATAATAAATAAAGACATTAATTGAAGACTACTACCTTGGCTTGGTAACCAGATGTTGGCAACATCATTAACAAGAACTACCGAAAAATGAAAAGGTCGGCTCGTGATGAGACCTCCTTTCTCCTAATCAATGATTAAGAGCCATCACCCTGGCTTGGTAACTAGATGCGGTAATGTCACTTCAACAGAGCTTACGATCATGACGAGTCGGCTCGTGATGAGACCTCCCGTTCTTCAGTTAATCCCTTATATTTTATTAATGTTATGTACAATGAATAATATTAAGGTTATTGTTAATCTCAAGACTAGAGATTACTTAGTGGATGGGGAAGTAGATCCAAATGGCCGACTAAAGAGCAAAGGATGGCGTAAAAAGTCTAAAAGATAACTTACAATTCCTGACTTACTTCAATCTAGGGAAAATGATTCCTTTGAAAAGAAACTCATCTACATTATAACATCATTTTGAAAGATAAAGATCCTAGATAATAGCTGAGTAACTCAATTAATCCATCAATATGATCCATAATAAAAATTTTAAAACCAAGACTAATATCACTATAGTTAGAATCTTGACAAAACAAGATTGTCTTTATAATGATGTCCCTTTAATAGAAAATGATTTCGACCAAATACTTGACCGAAATACATGATTTTGATCACCATATGCTAAAATTAGTTTACACTCAAAACAAAATCCTATCAACTTGCAAAATAAAACCAATCAAAGCAAGGAATCTAAAATGGATATATGAAAATGCAAAAATAAAAACTCAGCCCTGAATAAATTAACATCTTACATGGAGAAAAATGAAATAGCTATATCACAAACGAAATGAAAAGAGAGAATTAGTTTCTACAAGATGAAAAATGTCTCTCTCTCTCTTTTTTTTAAAATATAATTTGCAACATAAGGATTTGTTAAGAATAAGCAAGATGTTTAATAAGTTAGGCCCTCTTATTAATAAGTAAAAGAAAACAAACCAAAAACAAACAAGTTTAAACTAAATCGTAATCACGTATGCAGTTACAACTCAAAATATTTTGGTATTGATGTACAACAACATTCTTTGTTTTCTTAAAATTTCTTGCTTATGATCATAAAAATGTATAAAACATTTTCTCAATTAAGTAAAAAAGTAAAAGATATATGACATAAAAAGAAAATTTTAAACAAATATAATTATAAGCAAGAGGGTAAAAGGTAAGGAAAACATCCTTGAATGTATTAAAAAGTGTCACCTCTTGAGCTTGAAATTGGCATCATCTTCATAACTGTATTTATTCAAAACAAAACAAGAAATGGTAAAAATGAAGAAAAAACTAATCTAAACCTAATCCTAACTATGTACAAGAGAAATCAATTGTAATGAAAATTAAGTAAAGTGAAATATCCAATGAAGCCATCGAAGCATTTGTAATCCTGCAAAATAAAACATATCAAATATTAATAATATGAATTGAAATGCTTCATACTGAAAAATAGAAAGTATTAAATTAGAGCTTGTATCTACAAAAGGAAGAAAAATAGAACATGGAAACATTTTAAGATATGATCCTTCCAACCAAAAATAAATTGAATCATAAAAAAAAGATTGGAGGACATCTACAACTTGTGAAGATTCAATGGAGTGTGTGATAGAAAATTCATTAGGATAGTAATAAAAAAGCGGCATGTCGAGATTATGATCAATGGTTTCAAGGGAAGTTAAAGTAGAGGATATCCTTTGTAAGGAAACATCGTCATCATAGAATTGAAGATCAAATTTTGACATTATCTTAGAGTGAGAACTTTCCCTTTGAAATTCATGAGATTTTGACGACTCAATTAATTTCCAATTGAAAAAATTAGTATCACCAAAATTTAAAACATTATAAGAAATGGTTTTATCTTATAACTTAGCTTCTTTAATATTATCGTATGCATGAGATTCATGAGCGATATTTATAAAATTATTTTCATCGTCAATATCTCGAATAGAAAGATTTTCCTCATTCTTATACAACAAATCACTTTGCATAGGAACTGACCATAGTGGAGAATTTGTTTGTATTTTAGTATTTGGATATGAACTATAATCAACAAATAGATCCAGATATAAAGCATGATAACTTTCCAAATGTTGAAAATTAGATGTTCCCCTTTTCATAGGACAATCTTGATTAATTGATTCAAGAGAAAATTCATTGTCTATATTCTGATTTGTTGATATATTTTGTGAAGGAATGAGATAATTTTGTTCAATTTGAGAAGAAGAAAATGCAAAATCATGATTTATGCAACTATCATTCAAATATTCGGTTTTAGGTCCTAAAACCAACGATTCCTTTTCGACTATAATTGCTTGAACAAGAGAATGATTTTTTAATGTAAGTGTTGAATTCAAATTATTTTGTTCTTGAAATTGTATATTAGAAGATCCTAAGATTTGTCGATGTTCAACAATTTTAGTGAAAGAATTTGGATCACTAATATTAGACCTTGAATCAATATTAACCGATGAAGTGATGCAATCATCAACATGCATATCATGAATTTGAAGCTTATCATTATTTACTTGATCATAAGAATCAAGATGTAAAAATAATTTTGCTATTTCTTCTGCAGAAAGTTGATCTTTCTCATGGAATCTAAAATGAATTGACATAAATCTTGAAAAGAAAGTACTAGTAGGTTCACCTTCTTGTTTACGAAGATTTTCAATCTCATACCTCAACTTTTGATAATTATAATCATCATGCGCATCAATAAACAACTCCATGAAATGTTTCCATGAATTAATGGATTTAGCTGGTAACATTTCGAACCAGCCTCGGATTCTCCTTCTGAAACTGACAGTAAAAAGCCTGCAAATCCTGCTCTCACAAACTATACAATCATGGTTACAAATAAAAATAAATTCAGTGAGATGTTTCAAAGTAGTCATTTTACCTTCTCCATCGAAACTTAACCTTTGCAAGAGATTTACTGCACTTTCAGAAATACCTCCAGCAGGCCCAGGCACGCTGAAAGCATGTTCTAAAACAATAACAGGAGCCATTTTAAAATAGATCAAATTTAAAAAAAAAATAGCTCAAAAGGGCTTACTTGTCGATCTGCCCTCCTTCTAGCACCATTTGTTGGCCGGATTTATTGTCTTAAGGCCAACAAGGAGAAATAGTCCGCACAAAGCACTTAAAACAACCCTTGGTGTGTTTGGGATGACTAAATATCGCGGGAACAAAGGCCCCGCTGCCTTTTGATTTTTCTCTCAAAAGAGAGTCTCACAATTTAGTGATAGAAATTATTAAAATGAAATAAATATCTCAAACATGTGATCTAAGTAACATGACTAATCTAAGATGAATACTTGAATAGCTAAAAAACATACAAATTTAACAACTATTAAACTCACAGGTTTTAAGAGCAACTAAACTATATCCTTCACTATGAAATAAACTAAAACCTAATTTAAAAACCAACTCTAGACCTAATCTATCTTGTGCATAGGAGCATAACTGAATGTTAAAATTTCTGATGTATAAAAGAGAAAGTTTTATAACTTGCTTACTTAAACAAAGTTAAATAAGTAGTCATTTTGAATAAGAATGCCAATTCCTTTAAAGATAAATAATAGAAAAACACTTATTATTCACCTCTAAATAAATTCTTTATACAATCATAAATATGTTCATTTCACACAATAAAACAAGAAAATATAAAAACAAAAATGAGTCAAGATGATCAAGTTTAATTCATAATCAAAGTGCAAATTATAAAAAAAAAACAACTGATTACAATTAACTGCATGAAAATGATCACTAAGTGATCTCAAACCTTTGATTACAACTTCATAAATAATTACAAAATATAGTCAATGGTCATGAGAAAACTAACTGAAGTCTACCACGCATCTTCCTTTCTCTGTTCAATAAAATGTTACAAAGAAAAATACAGAATAGAGAGACCAAAATTCCTTCCATTCTGCAGAGCGTTTTCCCCCATCTGGTAGCATCTCGTAAATTGTTGATCGGAATATTTCACCTCCTGCGGACAACAAGGTGTTCTGCTGGTCTGAATGGTTCAGATCCAGAAAAAATAGATCACAGAGGTTGATAACTCTCCCTAGACACTATAGATATCTGGAATGCAAAGCTTTGATAGTTCACTTGTGTACCTGCAAAAGAGTTCAACACGAAACAGATCAAAGCAACCAGAATATGATCTACTAATCTATGCTAGTGACTAAGGAATCTAGCAATATATATATGAAATCAAACATCAACAATATATATGGGACAGAAAATCAGCTTGCATTAGAAATATGAAGAAGTTTACAACCAAGCCTTAGTGTTGACATGCATCTCCATGAAACCAACTCTTCATCCCCAAAAGCTTCGACTCCAGCTCTCTATGCTCTCTCCAAATGATCTTGGGCCAAGAACCATTCCAACAGCATAACAATACCTTCAATGTTCTCCCCTCAACCATGGCTATAAGCTCATATTTATAGGGATAGATGGATAGATATGGTTGAGAAATGAGTGGGTGACGTGGCCTCTAAGATCCTAGGATGAGGAATCTTGAGCTCAACTAACCCACAACAGTAGGGATAAGCGATATCTCGAGGATTATCATCTAGAAGCCTCGAGAAGCCTCTCTTTTTCCCTTTTTACCCAGGGTACCATTCTTCTCCTTCTATGACAGAGTGGTTCTGGTAATAATTGCCTATGGACCAATGGTGACAGGTGGTGGCACTACTTGTGGACAACCAATGAAAAGCGGTGCAAATAGGGGTACTGCTCCTGGATAAAGGGGCATGAGCGGTGCTGGGAATTTGTATTATAGACTGGTAAAAAACCATTTAGTCTTCACTCCAAAAGCTGGGATTTAGGGCAAGTAGGTATGTCAAAGGTCTTATCACATGATGGTGACAAGATTTTGGTATAACAGGATGCCCCCCAAAGCATGAGTCTTAGAGTGATACGATAAATGAGAGCTTTGAGAACAAGTCATTGCCAGGAGATGAAAATGTTGGCTTGATCGGAGTATGCAGTCAAGTAGGCATCTGTAGTACATCAGTATGTTGACTCATAGACGCAAGTAACCAAACTCATAGATGCAGACCAATACAAGGTGGATCCATGAGTGGAATAAACAAGCATGGATACTAGAATATAGCGTAGATCCATGTGATAGAGGACTCAAACTTGGACATAGCTACAAGACATACAACGTAGATCTATGTCATACAGACGCAAATTTGAGCATACCCATGACCATACAAATGTAGATCCATGCTAGATTAACAAAAATCCATCGCAACCTGGGGAAAAAGCAATGAGCGTTTTAAACAAATTCCCAGGGTCTTCATTTCATCTTCCACAAAGTACGATTCTATCCATGTGATTATAATGATCTAAATTCAAACATGGTAGAAACCACTTGATTATCGACCAATGATGTGAACCGTTAACAAGTGCGAGGGAGATCACCATTAATGTCAATGATTCCCAAGGTACTCTAGTACAATCTACTGAGTGCGAATAGATGTCTTGATGTCGAACACCCAGTCGATTCTATCGATCAAAGGTCAATGATGTGAACCTATGTCGAGAGCGAGAGAATCTGTCATTAAGGCATACATATCTCAAGGTACTAAATATTGTTTCTAAGACTATTTCCTGGATGATGAGCTGATGTTGACAGGAATAGTCTCGTCGAAGGAGGGCCATGATGAGTCCAACATCGACGACACGAAACTCAGAACAAAGTTCTGGAATGATGTGAATGTAGTAACCATATGACTGACTCAGAGATACTGACACAAAGGCTGTGTATACTGCAGAGGTAATACTTCTTTAGATCCCCTTTGAACATTGGGTGGCATGACAAAATGACTTGGCAGCATGACTAGACAGGACAGATACACAGTGCGATAGTGGACAATGCATTCTTTTGAAAGACTCAAAGGATTGACATGACTCATGAAAGTGGATCATCACAGAGATCAGCTGAATACCCAATTGACTGACATGATTATGCAGACAAGTTCCATGTTCAAAGGTAACAACAAATAACTGCCATTATTTGCAAAATGATTCCCTTTCCCATTTTCCCCATCATGATCGATGAGTGCCTCTTTTGGGTTTTACGAGTTCAAAGAGGGTAACAAACACTCGATATAACTTGTCAGAAGACAAGTTTAGTCTCATATGTTTTCCGAGCCTGAGAGAGGAGGGGTTCGTTCCCAAAACGAGTCTCTCAATGTTTAATTTAACGAGTCCACCGAAAGAAAACTCGGTATCGTTCATGTTTAGAGAGTCTGAACGAATACAGAAGAAGACTCCATGGGGGTCCTTTTTCATATGATTTAGTCTCTAAGGCCTGAAAAAGTATAAAATCATACCTTAGAGAACTCTTCCAGTCATGATTGGTTGGAGTGTTCCTTTGTCGTAAATATTCCTGTCCAAATCAAGAAAGAGATAACCTACCGTCAGACGGATGACCCTTCAAATACTTTAACGAATGTGAAGAAGACAAGATCGTTCGACAATCTTTTCGTATTTAGGGAGCTTGAAAAGGGTTTAAAGAGAAATCCATGAGGTTTCTTTACACAATGTCATTTTTTACGAGCCTGGAAAGATTTAGAAATAGACTCGACTATATTTTCATGTTTAAGGAGTTTGAAAGAAGATGTGAAAAGAAGACTCCATGACGTTTCTTTACACAATGTCGTATTTTACGAGCCTGGAAAGAAACATGAACTAGACTCGGAACTTCGATACTAGATTTTAAAAAGTGTGACAAAGTGTCATAATAAATGCTCAATGACCTTTTCCGTTTTGTGAAAGTACGAAAAAGCCATAAACAAACTTTCCAAAGCTTTTACTAAAGTCAACCTGCAGACGACTCATAAACAAGTGTTAAATGCATCCAAAATCAACATTAAGGGATTATGACAAATAGATTTCGACCAGAACATGATGTAATATCAAAACTATACTAAGTTAGACCCAAAAAATGTCTATATAAGGAAAGTAAATAGTAAAAAAAATCAAACATTTCACTATTTACCTCTAGCAAAGAGCACTTGGAGCATTTTTTAGCTAGATCTTCCACAACAGATACCGAGAGTTCCCACCGTCCGTTTTCAGTCTCGTCAGTTGCAGGTAACAGCTAAGACCTTTATCTTTCATTTCATCGATTTCATTTTGGGATTTGGTGGGGTTTTAGGCCTATTGGAAAGCCCTAAAATCCAATTAGCGGGCATCGCGTCTACCCCTTGTGGGATAGGCGGTACCACCTGAGAACCGCGCCAAGAATAAGGTGGACAGGTAGTGCCACTGCCTGTCTCCAATGGGGCATAGGCGGTGCCGGCCGTGGAGATTTTAAACCAATGATATAGACAAAATTTACCCATTCTTTTGATTTATGGTGACTCAAGGATGCTATTGATACATACCATTATTGTTTTTGGCAGGTATAGGCTTCCAAAATAAGGTGATATGGAAGGAAAGAACACATGATGACGAGGATGCTGCTGCTGAAAGGAATCCGGTTTGTATTGCCGCACTCTAGAACTGTGGGATTTTAAAGTTCTTTCGGACACCAAGCATGGTGTCCCACGAGAGACTACTGGAACACATACTAATAATGTGGAATCCAGAATAGCAGTATTTCGAGGTGGGGGCACATATACTTACAGTGGAGGTAGAGGACATCTACTTCCTGACTAGCCTATCAAGATGGGGTGCCCCCATTTCACTAATAGGTTCCCATGGTGGGGACATTACCACCAGAGAGCTCATAGATCAACACTGTGCACCAAGTACAGGCACATCAGGGAAGAAAATCCCCATCAGGGCAATGACAGACAGGGCTCTACAGATTTTTCTATTCACCATGCAGAGGGTGGAAGGGAGCCAGGGTGTACATTAGGTTTCCAGGGAACATATGTTGTATGCCCTAGAGGCTATGGAACCTACGGTGTTCAACTGGGCGGAACCATTGCTTCTAATCTCCAAGGATCAGCTGACTAAATGTCGGCAAGGAGAGCTGAAGCAGTTCAGCTTTGGTTCCATCTTAGCTTGTTTCTTCTTTTAGCGGGTCCCACAGATGAGGCCCCAGATGAATTTTTAGAGTCTAAGAGCATGGGACCCCTGTATGCTGAGGTGGGTCCAAGTCATGGCTCGCATAGGAGTGGGTAGGGTCAGAGTGAAGTTCGGTGGCGTGTTCTTCAGATGGCTGCGGGATCAGATGCTCATGGTCGAGGACTATGCTTATGCAGGCACAGATTTTACAGGTGATCTTGACCTACCACTCCCGCCTGGAGGGCAATGGGGTGACATTGGTAAGAAACAAGAAACCCTAAAGATGAAAAAATGTTTTTATGTTTTTTATGTTTTATATTTTTTATGATAAGTGACGAGATCTGTTTGCCTTCATGCAGATGTTGGAGCAGTGGGTTCTAGAGGAGCATCTCCATTAGACAGGAAAGCCAGAGCTCACTTCATGCCACAGGGTGATGATATCATCGGGGATATGGAGGAGAACCTAGAGAGGTTGACTCTGGACATCCCAGATGTTGACATAGATGATCTCCCGACTAGATATCGGAGATCTACGATGGGAGTACCAAGATGATTCAGTAGGATACTACGC
>LPNX011001412.1:0-59814 GCA_001517045.1 Pseudotsuga menziesii | reverse complement strand
TTATTATTCATAAAACAAACCCTAATTTTCCTTGAATAGTCATCAACCAGTAATAGGAATTACTTATCTCCATATATTGTAAGTGTTTTCATTGGACCATGTAAATCAACATGTACTAGGTCCAAAACTCATTTGGCTTGCCATGTTTTATTGTCAGTATCAAATGAAAGCCAATGTTGTTTTCATAATTGGCATCCTGCACATTTCTCTAACAATCCTGCACATACCTATAACAATCCTAAATGGATGGAAGACCATCAACCATATTAGTCTTATTAAGTACAAATAAATATTGATAACTTAGGTGTCCATACCTTTAATGCCAGAGTACATTTGTATTCTCTACCATAGCTGGTGCATGTGCCTTTGTTGTTTTTAGAATCAACCAGTCTATACAACCCTTTTTCACCAATACAAACTATAGTCACCTTGTTATCACGAGAGTAGTGACAGTATATTTGCTTCCTTGAAAATTTACAAAAATATTAGGGTTCCTAGTTATCTCACTAATAGACGAGATTTTTGCTCATGTTAGGAACATATCAAACGTTTTTGAAAGTATAAGTTAAAGTATTGTTCAATATGACATGAACAACCTCACATCCTCTAACATAGTGAGTCCATCCATCACCCAAAGCAATAGATTCACTATTACTCTTATCTTTAATGAAATTTACATACCAGTTTCTGTGATACTTGTAGTGGTGAGATGCACCTGATTCGAATAGACTTAGTTGATTGATTATGTAATGCCACAAATGCAAAATCACCCACTGCTTCTTCTTCACCTCTTTCGGCAACATTTGCATGCCTTGATTTCATTTGACCATGTGCCAAGTCATATTTATTTTTGGCAATATCTCTTGAAGTGTCTAGGCTTATTGCAGTAATAACATCTGAATTTGTTCTCTTTGATACATTGCTAGCATTTTTTTTTGTCTTTGCCTTTGAACTCTACACTTAATGCACTCATTATAGTGGATGGATTTGATGCTTCTATCTGATCTAGCCTCTTTTCCTTTTGTACAAAAAAGTGTTAATAACTTCTCAAATGTAAGTTGTTGTTTCTCCCCAAGTAGATGTAAGGACTCAACAAATGAATCAAAGGATAGCGAAAAACTTCACATCAACAAAGAAACCATATCCTCATCATCCACCGGCTTCTTAATAGCAAAAAATTGATCATTAAGATCCTTCAAGTGCAATAAATATTTAGAGACTGGTCCTCCTTCCTGTAACTTGGTGGAAACGTTAAAACAAAAGATTTTTAAAATACAATGACCACCCAAGTTATGATGCTTGATACTTATTTTGGATATTTTTCCACAATATAGGTGCTACAATGGAATTTCTTACTTCTGGAACTAATTTAACTATGACTGACAGTTTGAGAAGCATAAGTGCCTCTTTATCTCTTTCATCATAGTTATTGGGATAATTCGTTGGTCTGTATTCTTTACCTAAGATCATAGTGGAAAAAATCGCAATTTTTCTTGGCTGTCAATTTTTTGGCCCGAAAAAATCTTGATTTTTCAAAAAATCGGACATCGGGAAAATCAGGAAAAAAAAATCAGGAAAATTGGCAAAAATCGGCAAAAAATGGGAAAATTTGGGAAAAAACCGGCAAAAAATCAAGAAAATCGGGAAAAAAATTGGGAAAGATCAGGGAAAAACAGGAAAATTTAGCAAATAGGGGAAAATTGGTAAGATAATTTTGACCCTATTGAAGTACAAAATTTGCATTTTTTAATGCTTGTAGCTGTTTGCTGATTTTTTCGTCGATGTTGCAGAGAAGATGTTTTCTAGACCCTTGCTGATTTTTTGTTGATGCCGATTTTTTCCACTATGCCTAAGATGGTTTGTTCAAGATCTCTAAATTCAATAATGGTTAGTATCTTACGACTCCATAAACTGTAATTATTTCCAATCAATTTTTCACACTTCGGAAAGAGTAAATGATGCTAACTAGCCATTACTAACACAAATCTAAGAGTGAAGACTACAATTTAGCACAAGCTTACTACCATTGAGAGTACTCCATCCAATCAGTTTAGTAAACCTCCTTCATGTCGATAGTAGCTTTGAATTTCCACGCAGTGGCTGGGAAATACTTCCACTCTCCAATTCGCAGCATGTCATCATTCCTTCATACAGTACTTTCATGGTCAATACCAAGGTGGTGGCTGATCCTCGATGAGATTACTTTTATCATGCAGATACACCACAAGATCACAGTTGTTGGACCAATGAAAACTCCTCAATTTAGCAACATATCAGGTCGCAACAGGTCTGAATGTCTACTTTCCTATATCGATATTACAGTAAGCAGATTTTGTAAAGTTCAAAGTCTACCATCAATGGTAGAAATTCCAGAAAAATGAAGAACATGGTCAATATTTACCCATGCTTTCATAACTTTTAATATGCACCTTGAGAGTCATACACCAATTGCATACATGCAATAAGATTTAACCACGATTCCAATGACTACAGTAGCGATGATCTCTTGGCAGATCATGTAAATTGCATCACAGAGATGTAATCACATATAGAGACCATAAAAAAGGAGATAAAATTAATTTGATCTAAGAATGACTTTGGCAGGGTAGGCAGGTCTCGTTACAGTACTAAGGGGATTTTGAGAAAACAGATCTCACCGTAGCCTGGCTTCTCGAGTTTATTTCTACATTGTCACTATAGAAAGACATAAAAGAAAGAAAGCCAAGAAATAGTATAGGTTCAACATCAAATTTTGTAAAAGGTACAAGGTTATGAGGGCAAGATGGCATTATGAAAGGAAGGAAAACCAGATGGCATTGAATCTGCTAGGTGGTATTGTACAACAAGTTTAATATTTCTAGAATTAAATGGTGTTTTTGGGACAAGTGATAATAAGCTAGGAAACACGAACGCCCTCTAGAAAGTCTATGTTGCTTTGTGACACGTACTTGCGATTTTGAAGTTAGTGTTTTTTGTTAGAGATGATCCTCTAGGAATAGAATGATTTTCAGAACAGAAGTATTTACTGAAACTTGATTAGCAAGTGATTGTGTGTGCGACAGAAGTTGTTTTTGCTCTAAGGAATTTCAGAATAGTCAAATTTAGAGTTTGTTGTTGTTATCTAAATTGTTACAGCAGTAAGGTTGTCAATCACCAAGTCTTAGCAATAAGTAGTAAAATCATGCCCTTAAGCCCAAGATGACCATGGAAAACAATGCTCAAGAGATATAGCACAATGAACTGTTCAAACAAATAAATCATGCAAATGCCAGCCTCGACCACGGGCAACCAACAGATAACCAACAATTCTGCCTACTATGCATTAATAGCTCACAGTCTGGACTCTGAGCCATGCAAAGGGTTGAGGGCTTAAACAGCAACATCAAACCCTGCAAACAGACTGGCCAAAGAACAATGGCCGTAATGAAAACCCTAATTTGCATGTGACCCAAACACTAATGAAAACCCCAAATTCCAATGAAATTCCTGAATATGCAGACTCCTTTAGGACGAATGAATGACTAGGTTGAAACCATAAATTGGTGGACCATTTACAAATTCATCCTATCCATTTATGATTTTCCATGCTTTGGAAAACCACCTACCTATGACGACGAATGAATAGGTTGAATTCATGAACGAGTAAAAGTATCAATGAGTAGGTGACATTTCTAAGAGGTTGGAGCATTTACAAATCTAGTTGCTTACATATGATTCCAACAAAATAGGAGTATGAGTCTTTCAAGGAGACAAACGTTTTCAGCATCCAAATCTAGCTCCAGCAAGATGGTAAAAAGCCTATTATTACTTAGCTAAGCAAAGTAAGTTGTCGAGAGAACTACACTGTAGTATGAAATCTTAGTTTCCAACAACACAACAAATACTATCATCTTGAGAGCTCAGAGCCTTCAAATAGGGTTTTTAGTATTGTCACCTTGAGAGTTCAAGAGCGTTCAAAGAGTCAATTTTTATCTTGACCAAGTGAAATCAGTTTTTATCTTGACCAAGTACAATATACTATTAGCATGCCAAGAAAGGGAGCCTCTTTTCAATTAATTTATGAGAAATTTTAGTTACTTTTGAATCAGTTTAAATTATAGTTACCAAGTTCCAATTGGATTTCGGAAATTAGAGACACAATTTTTTATTCAGATCAAATTCCTCTAGACACTTCTTAAACTAGCTTTCTGAAATTAGAGACATAAATTTATTATTCAGATGAAATTCGTCTATATACTTCTTAAACTAGATTTCAGAAATTAGAGACATCAAATTTTGGATCCATATCAAATTCGTCTGTATACTTCTTAAACCAGTAAAAATCACCAATACACACAATTGGAAGATAAGTTTTTGAATTTACAAAACCCTGCATATTCAGGAATTTCATTGGAATTTGGGTTTTCATTGGAATTTGGTTTTCAATTACATTAGAATCTAAGTTAAAAAGTCAACTAAACTTTGAAACAATCTTATTAATACATAACTAGAACATATTTTTCCACTAGTTCCTATGTCTTGCCATCCATTCTTGTCTTTAACAATATAGATTGTTGACCACTAGAGGACAATATGCTTTGAGAAGATGATAACAAAATAATGAGTTGGCCTTATCACATCTTCCAATAGCTCTAAAGACTAAAATTATTATTTGAGCAAGAAACTATTTTGTTTCCATCTATGCTGCAAATCACTTTGAAAGTATTATTTGAACACAAAATTATTGTGTTTCCATCTATCCTGCAATCAGAAAAATTCCAATATCCCAACCATAAGTTTCTCTATAATTGCTTAAAATTTCTAGACTAGTTAGTGTTATCAACAAAAGGATCCATCTGTTTAGAGGAAGAAGCTTCAAGCTACTAAAATCCCTTTTCTTGATTGGAAGAAATAAAGGAAAAGTTACCATAGGTCACCTATTAAAATGTAGATCTCGTTAGGCTTATATATAGAACCAACGTTACAAACCTATGCACTTTGTCAATAGTGAATATGATAATTTAGGTAAGTGAATAGGATAAATTAAAAGGAAAGCATGGTCAGCTCTAAAGAAAATCAGAAGGAAAATACCATTAAGAATAAAGTGGCATTAGAAATTGGAGAGACATCATAAATAATATTTCATTAGTTGTATATGAGAAATAAAGACATGAGTTGTGATAGAGAAATAAGGCACCTTGAATATGCAGTGGGAAACACATACTATTGAAGTAACTTTAAGGATGCCTAAGTTTGATGTTTCCTTGTATATCTCAAGGTTTTGAGGCTTCTGTAGTATTACATGGGGACGTCTTATCATTCCCAAGCTGCAAAACATGAGATTCTAGAAGTTGGAGATAGCCAACAAATGCAGTAAATAGAGTAGGATAGGTTGCACCTAGGTTGCAGATATTCTCCCATGAATCTAATTGCAAATTATTAGGACAAAGTGTTTGGGACCAATTGGTTACACTTTTACAATGAGATTATGTCCCATAGACACTTGTGCAAGGGATTGCAAGAAATAAAATGAAGAAAAATCTTAAATCATGAAGCCCCTTTCAATTTCGTTATCTTGATTGAGTTTTAGAAGATGTGACTGGCTCTAGCAGTTGTAGCCTAGGATCCTCTAAAAGAGTTGAACTGGATAGATTCTATCAAATCCTCTATTTGATGTTTCTTCGTTTTGATAGTATATGATGCTATATTTGCTTCTTGGTCAGAGTAGAACATCTTTTGATTTGATAACTTACTGGAAAGACACTTGACCAGGGCTTAATTGCATGGATAATAATCTATAATAAAATAACAGAATAGTTAATTGAACATGTAACAAGTCTGGATGTTTCTATTGCATGGGTAACAATCCATGACAAAATAGCAGAACAATTAATTGTAAAAACATGGGTAACAAGTGTGCATTTTGGAAATATGGTGAATGTACAGGGGGGTACTGTTGGTTCTTTCTGTTTTATCACAGGAAAATGGTATGCATAAAAGACATTTTATATTTTTTTGGGTTGCAAACTGTGTGGATCTCACCAATGGGCCCAAATAGATACATCAACCAATGTATACACATTTTGAATGAGACGTATGCATCCATACCAACTTCTACAAAATTCTAGGGCCAACCAATGTTCTAAAGCTCTCAAAGAAAAAAAAAACTAGCGGTGAAGAGTCTAAGATGAGTAGTATATGGAATTAATAATAATGATGAAAGCTAATAAATTTTATTTTATTTTGAAAAAATTCAAGATCGATCAGGATGCTCTTGCTGGAGAAAGGAAAAAATGTGGTGCTGGATCGAAGAGCTTGACGTGAGGGTTTGTAGCTGAAGGTCGCCAGTGGTGAGATCTGTAGGGCCCAGTGAGGGCTGCGTGTCTTGGAATAGGAGGCATTTCCACTGCTGAACTCGTGGCTGTCAGGCTCATGAGTTGAGGGTTCATCTATGGCTGTCCGATGGCTGGGATGGGAGGTGCGCCTCCGGACCCGAGATTTGATGCCTTTGATCCTCTAATTGGCCCTCAGAATAGGAGATCGGGCATAAGAGATCCCCTGAAGTTTGCCAAGAGAATAGAAGATGTGCCGAAAGTATCCCTCCCACTGGAAGAAACTATGCGAGTTGCTCTCTCCCTGGCAGATCGAGCCCTGATCGGGCAATTCATGGGGTTCTGGCCTTCGCCAAAATCCACTAATAGCTGGGTCCAAAGAAACTGGAGACCCCTCATCTCCAAAAATGTTGCATCATACTCCGTCGGAAGGGGATACTTCCTATTTGACTTCGAAACCAAAGAAGACAAAGATCTAATTTTCAGGAATGGCCCCTACTTCATGGGGCCACAAGGTCTCTACCTCAATGGGTGGACCCCGTATTTTGATCCCGAGGCCGACATCCCCAAAGCCGTGCCAATCTGGTTCAGACTCCCCAACCTCCCCATGCACTGCTGGAATCCCAAATCTCTCCACGCGATTGGGGATGTACTTGGAAAATCCATTGACATGGCTAGCCCAAAGGACCACAACACCTGCACCCGCATCTGCATTGAGGTGGATCTCGAAGCAGGACTTCCAGAAGCTATTAAATTAACTATGGGGAACTGGTCCCATTATAAAAGGCTCGACTATGAACAACTCCCTTTCAAGTGCCGAGGTTTCCACGAATATGGGCACTTCATCCGCAATTGCCCTAAAAAGCCCGAGATCCATCATGACAAGGTGGAAGGATGGAAAAAGGTGAACATATATAAACCCAAAAATCATCCTGGTTTGGATCCAAAGTTGGATGAGGTGAACAAAGAAGCTAAGACCATCCATCTTGAAGGGTCTCCTGAAACCTCCAAAACCAAAGAAACCATTGAAGCAAGGGATGATCCCGTAGAAGCCGAAGAGAAATCCAGTAATGGAGATAGCAAGGAGCCTGAAGCAGTCCTATCAGTCCATCAAATGCAGGATCAAGAGGAAGGCATGACAGTGACACAAGTAGGGGGAAACATGGGAAGGTTAGAGGAAGACTCTGAATTAGAAGAAGAAGAAGAGGAGGAGGGGGAAATAGAACTAACTATCCCAAGGCTTTCTAAAACCAAAGGAAGGAAATCCAGGAAAGAAGCTAGGGAGCAAGCTACCTATAAGGATAAGCTGTAAGGTTCCCAGCTAACCCTAGAAAAGCTGTTGAAAAACATGAGAAACACCCGCCAGTAGGGGCATGCCCAGAAAGGGATTCCTTTGAACACCAAAAATAAGTAATGAAGGTCCTCTCCTGGAACTGCAGAGGTCTCGGTAGAAAACTCAAGGAAGAAGTAATGGAAGATCTAGTTTCTTTACATCAACTGGACATCTTTCTGATCTAGGAGACCAAGATGGAGGAAGACATTTTTCTCCATGTAACTCCAAAATTTTGGAAAAAAATAGGTAAAGCTGCGATTAGTTCTAGAGGGGCATCTGGAGGCATTGGGACTCTGTGGGATGATAATAAATTTGAGTCTTTTGACATCAAGTACAGCTCTTGTTGGATCCTCACCCTGCTAAGGAAAAAGGACATGAATATCCTAGTAAGAATTTTCAATATCTACGCACCCAATTCTTATGCTGAAAAAAAGGTCTGCTGGAGTCTTCTTCGCGAGGAAAAGAGCAATCTCCAAGGTAATGTATTTCTTGCAGGGGATCTTAATGTCATCCTTAGCCAAGATGAGAAATTAGGGGGCTCCCTGGTCAGAGACCCCATCAGAGAAACTGTTGATGAGATCACTCTGGAATGGGATCTCATGGATGTAGAGCCTTCTACTAGAAAGTACACTTGGAATAACAAAAGGATTGGGCCTGGGCATATTGCTGCCAGAATCGATCGGTTCCTGGTCCAGGACACCTTCCTCCTGCTAGGTCTGAATTTGTCTTCCAAAATCTTACCATTTGGAGGATTGGATCACAAGCCCATTCTTCTTGAGATGGATAATGATAAGAACTTGGGCCCCATTCTATTCAGATTCAATCCTCTGTGGGCCAGACAACTGGAATTTCTAAAGACTATTGCTGATACTTGGTCTCTCCCAGTTATAGGGTCACCCTCCTTCATTTGGGAAGAGAAATGCAGAAGGATCAAAAGAGCACTAAAATCCTGGGCTAAGTCTCTACCATCTCCCACTCTTAAAAAATCCCTTGCTGCTCTAGCACTGGAAAATCACCAGACTATCATGGAGGATAAAATCGTGGCTCATAATGACATCGATCTTGAGACCAAACTGCAATCAAATCTCCATGCGGCCTGCAAACTTGAATCTGATTGGTGGAAAATAAAATTGAGATGTAAATGGTTGAAAGATGCCGATAGGAATACTAGTTTTTTCGACAAGCAGGCAGAAGCTAGGAAAATTTTCAATTCTATGCTTGAAATTCAGTCTCAAGGAATTCTTATCAGCAATTTTGAAGATGTTAAGATTGAAGCTACGTGACAATTTAGTGAACTGTTTAAAGCCCATCCTATTGTGGAAGACAGCGATCTCCTAAATCTGGTTCCCAATGCTATAAATAATACTGATAATGAAGCTCTAACTCAGAAAATATTGCTGGAGGAAATCAAGCAGGCCATCGATGGTATGGAGGATGACAGAGCTCTGGGACCCGATGGCTATAATGCTACTTTCACCAAACTTTATTGGGATATTATAAAAACTGATCTATTCAAAATGGTCAACAATTCTTAGAGATGCAGCAAAATCGGTGGCAGCACAAACTCTGCCTTTCTGGCACTCATCCTGAAAGAAAAGGAGGCCAAGTCCTTTGACAGGTTCCGGCCCATCTCCTTATGCAACATTGGTTACAAAGTCATAACTAAGATAATAGCGAGCAGACTAAAACATATCCTACCTAGCCTTATCCCGGAGAATCAGGGCGGGTTTGTTAAAGGTAGGAAGATATGGGAAAATATTATATTAGTCCAAGAGGCTATTCATTCTATCCTGAAGAACGGTGACCAGGGAATGGTGGTAAAAATTGATCTAGCTAATGCCTTCAATAGAGTCAGCCACCCCTTTCTCCTTCAAGTAATGCAGAAATTTGGTTTTAGTTAAGATTTTATCTCCTGGGTCAAGGCCTGTATAAGCAAGCCGTGGATAGCCCCTTTAGTCAACGGTAGAGCTGCTCCTTTCTTACAAGCCTCAAGAGGTCTGAGGCAAGGCTGCCTGCTCTCCCCGTTGCTTTACGCCATCCAAGATTCTGTACTTAGCTTTCAGCTGGAAAATGCCAGGCTTGAGCAGGATCTCCCCGGAATTAGGATGGCCAGAGGCACAAAAGATATCAATCACGCGCAATTCGTGGATGATACTATATTGTTGGGGGGAGCCATTCAAATCATAGCCTACCATTTCAAGTCTGAACTGAATCGCTATTGCCATGCCTTCGGAAGTGAAATCAATTTTAGGAAAAGCCAGATCTATGGATGGAATATCAATCCTAGAGAAATGCTAGATATCTCTTGGATTCTCAATGTGGATGGTGTTGTCGCCTGGGAGTCCTTCAACTATCTAGGGATCCCCATCTTCAAATCCAAACCCAAGAGTTTAGCCTAGAACCCAATTGTGGAGAAAATCAAAAGGAAAATCCATGGTTGGGGGTCAATTTGGTTAAATTTGGCTGGGAAGGTAGTCTTAATAAAGATAGTCTTGAATAGCTACCTACTCTATCAGAGCTCTCTTCTCCTAGCTCTGGCCAAATTAATCTCTCAGATCGAAGGATTGGTTAGATCCTTTCTCTGGCAAAGTGGCAATGCTGGGGGAGGCAAAACATTTGCATTGGTCAGCTGGAAAATAATTAAATTACCCAGGCCAGAGGGTGGTCTTTACATTAGAGATCTTAGAAACCAAAACTTGGCTATGGGAGCCAAGCTGCTCTGGAACTTGATCACCCCCAAGCCCTCTTGGTGAAGTCAGGTGTTGAAAGCCAAATACTTCAGTGGATTGAAGCTTAGATGCCTTGATGGCACCCATGTGAATCAGAAAGGTTCTTCAATTTACAATATCTGTCTCAAAGAATTGCTGTAGCTCAAAGACAAATTGTATTGGGTCCCTGGTAATGGGAAATCAATTAATCTCTGGCATGACAAAATTCTAGGGAAGACCCCTCCCCAAACTCCATGTCTGCATGAGAGATTGGCCGCGCTGGGGATGAACATGCTATGGGACATATCCATTTGGGAGTCTACATTGCCTAATCGATGGGGTGGCTGGAATATGCCAGACTGTCCTCCTGATCTAGACGCTGAGATATTGCAACTTACCAACCATCTCACTGGGCTGGCATCGGTAGCCAAAACCAAGAGGGATCGCCATGGCTGGGGGAGGCATACTGGCAGTTATTCAACATCATAGGGGTATCAAAGATACGCTGCGAATTATAATGTGCCTATAAACCCACGTGTATGGAATAATCTTTGGAACTGCAGCACTCTACCAAAAATCGATATGTTCACTTGGTCGCTGATGCATGAGAGAGTGCTCACCGGTGAGAACTTGGAGAAAAGAGGAATTGATGACCCCTTTCGAAGCCCATTATTTACTGAAGCCTTAGAAAAATATTAGACACTTATTTCTAAAGTGCCCCTATACTATTTCGGTTTGGGATGATGTGTTGAAGCTGTTGGGAGGTGGAGTACATTTTCCAGATACAATTCAATCATGTTTTACTAGTTGGGAAACTCTGTATCAAGGTGAGCTGAACCACAAAAATGGAGTTAGAGCCTGCTGGCTAAAACTCCCCAAGTTAATTTGCTGGTGCATATGGAATGAAAGAAATCATAGAATCTTTCAGGAGAAGGCTCAACCAGTATGGAAGATAGCTATCAAGGTTAATGCCCTGCTCGGTGAGATTGTCAGTACCTCTAAGATCCCAATTAATAAAGGAAACTTGACCGAAAAGGAGGGAAACTAGATGCAAAGCCTTAATATCATGGCTGTAAATAATGCAGCTGCAATAAAGCTGGAAGAATGGGATCTCAAGATGGATAGCGATCAGTTTGAGAACTCGCTTAGAGAAAGGAAGATTTTTAAATTGTTTTTTGATGGGGCTTCCAAAGGGAATCCAGGGAAATCCGGGGGGGGGGAGGGTGGAGTCATTATTGATCTTGATGGGAAGGTCGAGATTGAATACTGTTGGAACATTGGTTATGATTCTAATAATATGGCTGAGGCGTACGGGCTCTGGCAAGGTCTCAAGCAATTGCAGAAGAAAGGAGTGGATGAGGTCATGGTCTTTGGTGATTCCAGGGTTATTATTCAGGAACTAAATGGGGGTAGAATGGGCAAGAATGGAAGAACATCGAGGCTGATTAACAGAATTATATCCAAGGTTAAAACGTTCAAGAAGATAAAATTTTATTACATACTTAGGGGTCTAAATGTCTTGGTGGATCTTGCAGCCAATAAATCTATAGCTGTTGGTCTCCACGTTCTTATCGTTAACTCGGATGTTAACATTGATATCCCTCCTTAGCTCTTCTACACCGTTTGAAGGAAGAAGAAGCTGGGAAGCTTGTTGCACTAATTTTCTACCTCAGCGGCCTCTTTGCTGAGTTTTCAATATAACATAACCATTTTTGTTCAAAAAAAAAAGATGAGTAGTATATGGGGAAAATTTTCTTACACATTGATCTTAGACAAGTTGTGATGGGTAGCTCACCCATTGTACAAGTCTTGATTCAAGAAGGAGGCTATCTCGAAGGAGATTCAATCATTATTTGCTCCACATGGAAAGATACATCAGATCTGAACCAATCTCAGTCATATCAATTCGTTAGCAGCAGCAGATAGCCTTGGATGGGTGCATTAAAGCATAGAAGGCAGTCCTTCAATCTTTGTGAGCTGATCAAGAAAGGGTCGTGACCTTTTGTGGAGAGTTTATTTACACTCGGAGAATATTTATTTGACATTTGGGAACATACATCAGCTGCAAACCAAAACTAACATTTCCAGGCATGTGAATATCAGTCAGATTGTTGAAGTCTATTTCAGTATTGGAGAGGAATCTTGTTCAATATTCACGAGCCGCTATCCTCATTGAGGGGCGCACCAGTGAATTCCAGAACTGCTCAGTCACTTAGCAGGCATGTACTCGGTTTAAAATTTAAATATCAGTTTAACTGTTAGGTTATGAATGTTGTAAGTGAAGTTATGTCTGCTATTAAATTGTAATTGAAACTTAAATTTTGGGAAGGTTAATTGAATTGCTTTATTCATTGGAGTTGATAAGAGGTGAAATATTTTCTGTTGTTTTTGTTGTTTCATCATATTTCACATCAACCCTAAGGTTGAAATTCATAGGATTAATATTCGAGAAACCTATAAAAGACTAAGAAATTTCTTAATAGCATAAGAAACCTCTATTCAGGAAATTTCTTGTTGGAAATGCTAGGCTCTTACCAAAGAAAAATGTTTATTACAAAACTATTATTATAAAAAATTTGACTCTAACACCCAGAAGGAAACCATCCACTAGAGGTTGGACGCTCAACAGGGCTTGCAAGTTGCAAGGACCATAGTAGCAAGCTTTGGTTGTATTGGCCTTTGTTGTACGGAAATTCTGCAGTAGTACTAAATTCAGCCAAATTTTTGTGCTGTGCAGATATGGGATGGTCAACTTACTTTAATTGTTTTTTATGGTATACTTTATATACTTGATACCAGTCCATTTATAAACCCCCAAAAAATAGCCCAAAAACTCTAAAATATCTATATTAAAAAAGAAATGTAATAACTAAAGACACCTATAAATATGAACTAAGTCATCAAATTTTCAAGAAAATAATTATTATTTTTATTCATTGGACATACCTAGGATTTATATTAATATTCAAATCTTGCTGCTATGGTAAGGATTTCTTCAGGAAACAATCAAGAAGATGAAATTTCTAGCAAAGTGTTTGCACACTAACATTCATGATCACCAAAATAATTGGTGTCTTGTCCCTACTCCACATCATTCAACTCTAATCTCCTGGAGGTGCATAACCTGCTGCTTTCATCTGCTGAGACAACATTTCCAACTTTTCATAGACCTGTTGCATTTGTGGGTGTGATCTATCTCCTACAAAAAAATCATGCACCTGTTTATTTACCTCAATCCAACTACATCCAGGTTCCTTTCTTACCCCTCCATCTTTCATCATTTTCCTTACTTTTTCAATGCCATCCCACTGTCCTACTGCAGCATAGATGTTTGATAGAGCCACATAAGGTGTGGCTTTTTGGATATCCAATTCAATGAGGCATTCTGCAACAAATTCCCCTAGCTTTATATTCTTATGGATTCTACATGCAGTGATGAAAGAACTCCACACAATATAATCAGGTTTTATTGGCATTCTATTGATAAAGTTGTGTGCCTTATCCAGGTGCCTAGCTCGGCCGAAAGGGTCAACCATGCAAGCATAGTGCTCCATTGTGGGTGTAATCTAATGGTAGTGACTCATGCAATTAAAGTATTGCAGGCCACTAGGCCTGAATGGAAGCACACAGACAGAACTCTGACAAAGGTAACATAATCCAGTGATATTCCATAGCGCTGCATTTGTTCAAAGAGCCTTAGGGATTCCTTACCAAATCCATGCACACCATAGCCTGCAGTCTTTGTGATCCATTTTGTCAAACAAATCCACTCTTGATTACTTCTCATGGATCTCCAAGCCATGTTCCAATGCTTCCATATCAGCACATGCTGCAATAACACTAGCAAGAGTCATTGAGTTTGGCTTCATGTCATGCCTTTGCATTTCTCAGAAAACCTTCAGGCCCTCTTCATTTTGGCCATTATGTACATATCCTGCAATCATTGCATTACACGATTCCACATTTCGTAGTGGAATTTTTTTAAAGAGATTCAGAGCCTCATGAACACACCCATCCTGTGCATATCCTGTAATCATTGTAGTCCAAGAGACTAGATTCCTCTCGGGCATCTTACCAAACAGTTTGTAAGCTTCATCAACACGCCCATTCTGAGCATAACCCAAAATCAATGATGTCCAAGATACCACATTCCTTTCAGGCATTTCATCAAAGAGTTTGGTAGCGTCTTCAACCATGCAATTATGTGCATATCCCACAATCATTGATGTCTAGGAGATCACATTTCATTTAGGTATTTTGTCAAACCGGTCCAGAACCTCATTAACATACTCCTTCTATGCATATCCTGCAATCATAGCATTCCATTTGACAACATCTCGTCTAAGAAATTTGTCAAACACATAACGTGTAGTGTTGATCTTCCCATATTTTGCATACATGTAAAGAAGGGCATTCCCCACAAAAACTTCAGAGTGAAACCCACTTCTGATTATTTCTTCATGAACCTCCACCATTGCTTCCAAGTGAGTACATGCTGGGAGAAAGCTGGATAGAGTGAATTGATTGGGGAGAATACATGTTCCTTGCATTTGATTGAAAAGTGTCAACGCTTCTTTTCCATGGCCAGCCCTACAGTAAGCTGCAATCGTGATACTCCAGGAGACCACATTTCACTAAGGCATTTGCTCCAGAAACTTGTGACCATCTATTAAATTCCCGCACTTGGCATACACGCTTAGGCGTTTATTGGGCAGAGCCATGTCAGTGCAATTAAATTTGAAAGCACTTTGGATGATGTGACCACGGACCAGCTTGGCCTCCAGCAGAGCTCTGTTAATGAGGCATACCTGCAAGAGAGACTAATAAGCAGAGAAATCTACTTGTTCGTCCATCAAATGCAAAATGCACATGGCTTCTTTCAATCGCCTTCGTTTACACGCCATCTCACAATGTTCTTCACTCAGGTTAGCATTCTTTGCCACCACAAGGGATTTCAGTTTCGCCTGGTGATTGCTTACCTGGTGAAAGTTCAAAGGTTAAGCAGCTACAGGATGAATAAACTCAAGAAGACAATGAAGAAAGGAGATGATAGACCAGCGCCTTTTTTGACCACGAGGATTTTGGTTTTTCTCTCAAGCACTAAAAAACAACTTTGTATTATTAAAAAAAGTTGTATCAATGAATTACATTTTTGTTTGAAAGAATAAAATATTCTCATTATCCAAAATAAATTACTATCTTGATAAAACAGGATCTTAAGATCTTTATATTTTCTCCTCTCAACATTATTTTGACATTTTTGTACCTCTTATAATAAAAAAGCATATCATAATAATGATAACAAAATAAGAAATATGCCATCCCCAAAACACAAGCTATTAGTAAACAAAGTTTACTAGATGAACAACTCTTAAATCAAAAGAACTTCAATCTGTTCGATTCTACATGTATTTCATCTCTAATCTCTTTAAAAGAAATATTTCCATCCAATTCATCAATGCCTTTTTTTGAAAGTCTATCTGCTTCATCATTTAATTCTCTATAGATATGCTAAAAAGTAATGTGTGAGAACTCAGATATCAACTTTCTAACATTTCCCATCCAATTTTCCAATAACAAAAAGTAAAGTGTAGTTACCCCTCTAGACCAATCTGTAGTAGCTTTTGACTTGCCAACAATCAGAATAGAAGCAAGTCCCATTCTCCTAACAAACCAAAGAAGTCCCTGTAAGGAAACCAACTCCTCTCTTGTATTAGTTCTCTTTCCAACCCCAAAGATGTTCCTTCTATGGAGTTCTGCCACCAGTCCCTAATATAACCTATAATATTTGCATAAACCAATAAAAGGATCAAAACCAATAAATACTTGAGTACCTCGGCCGATGGCCCCACAAATTGACTGGTTAATATTGGGGAAAGACTTCAAAAAATTACTCTAAATAGATGAAACATTTTGAGCCTTCTTCATTGCATCCCGAAACCAATGGACCATAGCAACACATTTTAAACATTTAGCTTTCACAATTTTTCCCCACAAACCTTCATCAAATAAGCTTCTCCATAAGTTCTTTGCACATAAATCCCTATTGAACCAATTTAGATTTTTGATCCGCCATCCTACCATCAGTTTTGACTTTGATAGACTCTCCCATGAAGTCAAATGAAATTTTGAATATTCCAACTTTCTAACCCATAAAAACTGAAATATTTTCTTTTTTATCTTGTAAACCGTAGACTCCTGAATGATAAATAAAGAAAACCCCAAAAATGGAATGCTTTGTAGAACATAATTTACCAAAAAAAGTCTTCCTTCAAGAGGCAGCCATCGAAATGACCAACTGTTAATTTTTCCTCTGAATCTTCTTAATTAACCATTCCTAATCACCTTTTTTTATACCCATTTGGTTTCAAAAAGAAACCAAGATACTTAAAAGCCCCTTCTAACCCAGTCATCTTATAAGGAAGTAGAGAAGCAATCTGGTTTCTAATTTCCATATCATCGCAAGAATACACAAAATCGGATTTTTGAACATTGACTGCCAAACCTGACGCATCACAAAATAAGGAGATAATAGAATGATAATGATTCCATTCAGAGAAAGAACCTTCTCCAAAGATAAGAACATTTTCCATGAACAATATATGTGTAATATACACAGACGTCGCCACCTTTAAGCCTCAAATTTATTTTGTTCCTTTTCCTCTTTTATAAGAAGACTCAACCCTTCAATAGCTAGGATGAAGAAATAAGTCGAAAGAGGACAACCTTTTCGTAGTCCTATATTACTACTAAAGAAGGAGGTAGGAGTTCCATCAATCAGAACTGTATATCTGGTAGAGGTGAAATTCAATTTTTAATCTCAGTAGATAAACCAATATGGATAAGGATAAATCTCAATTATGACTAGTCAACCCTATCATAAGACTTTATAAGATCCTTCTTAAGAATAAAAGCATTTTTTTTCTTCATTTTTATTGAAAGAAGACATTCTTGTGCAATTCCAACCGCATCCAGGACTTGTCTATTCAATAAGAAACCAAACTGATCTTCAGAAATATACCTCCTAAGGATAGGATTCATCCTATCTGCTATAATATTTGTAATGATCTTATACATGAGATTACAAAGAAATATAGGCCTATAATCAATAAATGTATCTCGTTTATCTTTCTTAAGAATAAGAGTGATATAGATCGAATTCAAAGTACTTGGAAGTAGATAGAAAGACTCTTCTAGTCTTGCCATCACATAGAACTAAAGCCGATTTGACCAAAGAGTAAGGATGAGTTCAAACTTGGTCAATAGCAAAGCAAATTGTAGAAAACACTAGACACCAAGTTTCCTCCACTTCACCAATCATATATAGGTTCAATCCCTAGAGTTCAAACTCAATTAATAGAAAAGCAAACTGGGGAAAGTGCTAGACATCAAGTTTCCTTCACTTCATCAATCATATATAGGTTCAATCCCTAGTTTTGTGGACCAGGTACCAAGTCTCATTCAGTCTCAATAAGTTTCATTGAGTTCAATCCTGACAATAGGATCAACAACAATGTTTTAGAGATGCAACAGGAGAGGCATGAAGGGCTTATCCTCCAGGTTCTCTAATCGTTGATATTGTGATAAAGCATCATTCGTCGATGACCAAATCAAGTCTATGAGGCCTATACACATTTGTTGGAGAATAAACCAACAGAAAATTTCAAAGAGAAAATTAAGCCATCACACTCAATTCCTTTTATACTTTTATTTTTAATATGACATGTGGACCATGCTTTACCCATTTGCATTCATGTCAAAGACTGGATATGTAGACTAGGTTATGCTATTGTATGCACTTGGGGGTTATTATTAAGACATGCAGATGGCTCTTTAGACTTTGATCCTATTATTCCCCTCAAGAAGAGCATAATCAATTTTCAATACCCATGTGGACCTTCAAGTCCCTAAACTTACAAGATTTCTCAATGGACCACTTTCCAAGGGATCTACAACCTTCATTGTCTCCCCTTTCTCAATGGACCACTTTCCAAGGGATCTACAACCTTCATTGTCTCCCCTTTCTCAATGGACCACTTTCCAAGGGATCTATAACCTTCATTATCTCCCCTTAAAATAATGGGAAATGATTACCAAACATGATCTCACACAAAACTGCTAAGAAATATTCACACAAATGTACTACCATGCTTGGTTTTATATCAAAACTAGACATGTAACCATATCTTTCAATAACAAAAACCATATGATGTGGTATGTTCTAGAAATGATCACAGACAAAGACATGACCATTTGCTTTTATGAGACCTGTACAAGATGCCATTAAGGTAATTATTTTCATTGGAGCATGCCACAATTTATTTGTGTAGTAAAACATCAAGGAACTAACATACATATATGTTCATCACTTGGTAATTCATGGAAATAATCTTTGTAACCACAAATTTTAGGACTCCCCTCCATGATGCATTTTTGGGGACAATATCTTTCATGAAAAACATGTATTTTTAATGTGTTTTCTCTGCATTCTTTGTGTCACCCTGCTCTATTCCCATCTTCATTGCCTAGAACATCAAGTTGGACATCGAGGCCAACCTTGTATTATACTTCAAGGAGTCAAGGTGTATCATTGTACAACATACACCAACTTTTTCTATAACTTAACTCAATGGAATCATTGAGCAAAATGATGGCTCTAAATTGACTCCCTTGGCCTCGAGTAGGTGGTTTAAAAATTATTGTCAAATAAGTGTATACCATATACCATAAAACAACAAAGGACCCACATTAGAGAGAGAGAGACGAGGTTGAGATGCATTGTGCACATTATACTTGGTTGTTAGCTCACATGACACATGATTAGGAGCTGGATTGGGTGTTGAGCCCATGGTTTGGGTTTTGGAACTTAACTTGGATGGTATAACATGGGAGGTACTAAAGCATGGTTGACATGTGAAATAATATAGAGATTGGCTAAGGAATATTTTAAGTAGGAAATATGTGGTGCCTGGTATCAATTGGGGGTTCCCAGTGGAATGTAGGACATCGTTGATTCATGGTAGGAAAACAACAATTTTTAAAATTTGTTATTCGTTAAGCAACCCTTATTGTTGATAATTTTTCAGATTTGTAGACTCAAAAAGATCAATACAAATGTAATTGTTCCTTGAGAAATATGGACTCATATCTTGGTTGATTTATGGGTAGATCCATTACAATAAATTCAACTCCTTAATGATAATCCCAAAATTATGGGTTTGTTAACCATGTCAAATAAGGCATCTTGATATATTTAGTTTTCCTCCACTATGGATTGTTAGAATTTTGTCATTCAAGCTAGCATTATGATATTAAGATCTTTAACTGAGAGAATAACATTCACAGCAATAAAACAAAAGAGACAAGAGACACTAAGAATTTTCCTCGGGGAAACCATAAAGGAGAAAACCCCGCAACTTCCTCAGAGATAGAATCAGCACCAAAAGTAAAACCCAAAAACATAAAGATGATCTCCCAATAGCAGTAGTCTCTCTCTCTGATCCCATTGTCTTCTCTCTCACTCATGCGCCCCAATGAGTGAATGCGTGTGTGATAAATAGAGAGGCTCACTCTCTATTTATATTCTTCCGTTCACTTGAAACCCACTCCAACTTGTCGGCCTCACTTAACAATTACTTACTAAAGCCGACATCTCTAGGAGTGTCTAATAACCCTAATGCCCCACAACCTGTGGGGACTTTGCCTCCTCCGACCAACAAGGAGGTTTATCTTAACACAATGGTGGGGACTATTGCCCCGACTTACAATGACTCACATAGGTTCAACTTCTCTAGGATAGTCTAATAACCCTAGGGCCCCACAACTGTGGGGACTTTAACCCTTGACTAATAGGAGGGTTACCCACAATGAATTGACATGACTTTTTTACATTATAGAACCTCCCGATTGGAACATCGGGGCATGACATGACTCAAATACATTACAGACACATCCCGGAATAAACATCAAGGTACAATACATAAAATATACGGATGAATACATTCCGAAGTTACAATTACATCAACATGGATATCATTTTAAAGGACAGATATAATACATTGATGGAAACTAGGTGCCTAATGGTAGGTTCCTAAAATTTAGGAAACTGACTCAAGTACTCTATAATGAAAAATTAAGAAAATAAAAAATGAAAAATGTTTAGTCTTTTAAAAAAATTCATATAAAAGACAAATATATAAAATAAACAAAAAGTAAGTAAAATATAATGAAAATGCAAAAAACAAAAAAAACATAACCTTTGCCTCGAATATGTCGGCTCGACTGCCTTGATCCTTCGAGGAGGGGCTCGATGCAGGGATGATCAACTGGTTTCTGAAGAGAGGAGGAAGATACTAATGTATGAAAGATTCTTTTTTAGATTGTGGAGATTCTTAGGTCAGATCATAGGTGTAGCATTTGGAGAATGCTCATATTAGAACTGCGATCCAATATCACAGCTTGAGGAGAACACCAAATCATTGATGAATAAGGAATGGAATTTCAAAATCTAACTAAGAAAGAGAATCATTCGTCTCATCACTTGCAAATCGTGGTAGCTCTGGACATTGAATCGATTTGTGGAATTTATCCAGATTACGGTTGAAGTTACACATAATCGTGTTGGTGGTGCGATGTACCCAAAGTTCTGTTGATTAGGGATTCATTTGAAGGTCGTTGTTCTAGAATAGAGTGTGCATTTATAAACCAGGGTATTTTCATACAAAAGATTCAGGAATCTGACATTGTGCCATCAAATTCCTTTCAATATAAATTCTGGTAATGCTCGATGAATTTCTGTAATACTTAATGGTTTCCTGTAAGTTAAATTAATTCTCTGAATTTGCAGTTTTGTATCAATTAGTTGTTTGAGGATACAAGTGTGCTCCAGATTTGGGGTTGTACTAAGTTGTAATCCAATTTTACCCTTAATCCTCTTACAGGTAGTATTTAAACATGTAGACATTTTCCTACCATTGATGAGGGGTAGCAACCCGAAGCAGTGTGAGCTAAAACCACTCTATTTCAAAGGGCAATTGTACTAGGTAGCTATTATATCTATCCATTTTTATCCCTTGATCCTCTTACGGGTAGTATCCAAACACATAGATTTTGTCTAGCCATTAATGAGGGGCAGCATCCTAAAACAGTGTGGATTAGAGGTCCAATCTATTTCAGTAGGGAACTACACCAGGTGGTTGCTACTCCGATGAGGAGCCTATATCATAGTTGTCACTTCAAAGGTATCTTTGTTTTATTAAACATTATGAAATCATATCCCTTATTCCTGATCCTCAACCAATATTACCTCCAAACTTCTAAACCTATGCATAGAAAGATAATTATGAAGACAATTTAGAGCCCCATTCTCGGTGCATTAGCCCTAAAAGATTACTTTCGTGTATAATAGAAAATACCATGGATTTAGTTTGTGCAACATGGTTAAGGAACAAAAACCCATAATTTATGATAAAAACATTGTAATGGCACCCATATCCTAGTTGAAAGCGAAAGATTCCATTTACAAGACATGTGAGGTGATATAGAACCATGTGCATGTCCACTAGACATAAAGATGAATATTTTAGGTCCTACATCCTCGTTGTTTATTCCTAAACCTTAAAAAGGACCTAAGAACCATCCATGTCATTCGAAATATTATAAAAACAATAATATGACCCATGTAGGACAATTATTCACTCTACGTGGGACAATTATTCACTCTACTAGGAAATTGAACCAGTTTGGGACTGGGGGACTCAGGCTAGTGTTGAGGGCCATTATTTGAATGGAGGCACCTCGTCAGCTACTAGGAATTTTACCCAGGATGGGATTAGGGGACTCGCCCTGGGGCTGAGGGCCATTCTTTGAATGGAGGCACCTAGTTAGTTACCAGGAATTTGACCTAGTCTTAGACTAGGGGACTCAACCTGGGGTTGTGGGCCATTCTCTGGGAGAATGGAGGCACCTGGTCAGTTACCAGGAATTTGACCGAGTATGGGATTGGGGGTCTCATCCTAGATTTGAGTGCCATTCATTGAATGGAGACACCTGGTCAACTACCGGTGTTGATTTTTCCTGAGCAACATCGAGAGCTATTCTCTTAAGAGAACGGGGACATCTGGTTAAGGACCAGGATATGGAAACAGTCCAGCACTGGGGGACTCAACCTTGAGTTGAGTATCCATTCTATTGAATGGAAACATCTGGTCAGGAACCAGGATGTGGAACCAGTCCAGTGCTGGGGGACTCATCCTAAAGTTGTGTGACCATTCTATTGAATGAAGACATCTGGTTAGGGACCAAGATGTGGAACCAGTCCAGCACTGGGTGACTCAACCTAGAATTGAGTGGCCATTCTTTGAATGGAGGAACCTGGTCAGTTAATAGGAATATGACCCAATATAGCACTGGGGGACTCAGCTTATGGCTAAGGGCCATTATTCGGGAGAATGGAGGCGCTTGGTCTGTTACCAAGTATTTGACCTTGGGTCAAATTATGCAGCTTATTGTTGATGCACCTCGTCTGTTATGAGGATATAAATATAAGCCCTAGACCGAGTCTGGGCATGTGAGACACTTTGACCCTCGATCTGTGGGCTTTGTGATCTTCTCCAAGTCTTAGCTACCCTTGGTTAAGACACCTAGTACCCGATCTTGGTGTCACATAAAGTGTGAGATAAAAGCATTAGTAATTCTCTCTGCTTATGATGACGTACTTTGAGTGAGGATGAAGGACCACCTTGACCACTTTTTTTGACCACAGGGCACTTGAAGAAGGCTAAAGTAAAAGTAAAAAATACATAAGGACCCTTAGTACCACTAAGGAGTCAAAGTGAAAGTGCAAAAATACCTTTAGTACCACTAAAGGTAAAAGTAAAAAAGATAAAATAATAAAATAATATTATTTTGTTCTTTTAAGTTTTGGTCCACTTACAAGTGATTCAAAGGATATAAAAGAAGATCAATCCATTTAATTTTGTTACACACACTTTCTCATGATCCTATAGCTACTCAAGGAAGGTTTTCGCTCACATTGTGGAGGACATATTTTGTCGTTATGCCCTAGCATGGAGGATTCTAGCTAGGGCACCCACTATTTTATAGTCTAATCCTAAACTAGGGTTTTACCATTTATGAACAATAGCAGCAACACCTTCTCTCTTTTCATGAGATAAGGTTTCTTCTAAACCCTCACATCACCTTCAGAATTCTCACGGGAAACCTTATTCCCTCACGGGCAATCTCGGTCTATTCACAGGCAGGCCAGATCTCCTATCCAGGCACCTCCCTCTGCCCTTCGTCACTCACAACAAGCCTTAGCAGGGCTCAGGCATGCTTCCAACACCCTTGGGAAACTTCCAACACCCTTGGGCAGGATGCTACCACCCTCGGGAAGCCATAGTCTGCCTGTTACCACCCTTGGGCAGCCATAGTCTGCCTGCTATAGACTTCTGACAGGTAGCAGTGATGCTCGGGAAGGGTTTCGGGCAAGAATCAAAGCTTGGGCAAGGAATATAGGGTCTGGGTAGGAAAAATAGAAACTTCAGGCAGGCTAACATGGATTCATGCAGGGCAGACATACCTCCGAGAATGAAGACAGGGCTCGAAAAGAGGGCTTGGGAAGTAGACAGAGAGTTTCAGGCAGTAGCAGGTTGTTCGGGAAGGCTAACTGGGATCATAGATAGGTTGACATGGATCACATAGGGATCTCAAGCAAGTTTAGTCTCAGTCTAGGCAGATTCGGGCAGGCAAAATAAATTCTGGGCAGCCATTCTGGAAGTTTCGGGCAACTAGAAGAATTAGGGCAGAAATCCCTAATATGATTTTTGTATGAAATACATTTTCATAGACTTTTTATCTATGGTACAAACCCATTAGGGTTTGAGAATTATTGAGAAACTCAGTCATTTCATTTAAGAGATGAATTACTAATGCTTTTTGGGGGTTTTTGTCCTTTAAAGCATTACTCGTGAAAAACTACCATGTTCAATGTTTGTGATGTTGTTGATGTTTCTACTGCACTTGCCTTTTGTTATCTTACAGTCTGCAAAATTTTAAGAATTCATGCTAATGCTAACATTCAACAACCAGGAATTTAACCTAGTTTGGAACTAGGATCTCAGCCTGGGGCTAAGGGATATTGTCTAGGAGAATGGAGGCACTTGGTCAGTTACCAAGTATTTGACATTAAGTCATTTGATGTAGCCTGGGGATGAGGCACTTGGTCAGTTACTAGGTCATCACCATAATCCCTAGACCGATTCTAGGCAAGTCATGCACTCCTCTCCTTGATCTATGGGATATGAGACCTTCTCCAGGGACTAGATACCCCTGGTTGAGAAACCTGGCACCTAATCTTGGTGGCATGAGGAGATCAAGATAAAGCATTTAGTAATTCTCCTTATTTATGAAGATGTACTTTGAGTGGGCATGAATGAACCACAAGAACCCTTGAGACAACTTGTTATGACCACAAAAATACTTGGAGGACCATTTAACCCTAGCCTTGGTCTATGAGACCATCAAGAGAAGGACCAAGTGGCACAAGTCAAAACACCAAAAAGACCTTTGTACCACAAAAGATTAAAGTCAAAGGGTCAAAGATGAAAAAGAAGTTAAACCCTAATGTCAACTCCTAATTATGTGGAACTAACTTAAATGTTGATGGACCATAAATAAAGGACATTTGCAATTCATCTCATAGACACAACACTTCAACACTTGACTGCTCCTCTACTCGCTACTTGAGGTTGATAGAGATAATTTGGGTGGCTGGTGTTGTTTTTCTTCAACAGTGGCAACATTTATGCTTTCTTGGTTTCTCTTGTCACACTACAATCACTATGGTGATTACCGTTATACATAGCAGCTGTAATAACCCTCGATGGTGGTCTAGGGCTACAACAGGTCTCAGTGTGAAGCCTGTTGGCGGTCAACAAGCTCACGACAACACTAAAACTCTTTCCTTCTTCTCGTTGGTACATTTCATGTGACGCTAACCAAACTAGGGTATGTTGCAACACCCTCGAGCCCTGCTAGGGCTGATCTACTATGCACCCTAGCTCTTGTTGGGGATTCTACAGCTCACGGGTGACCTGATAAGGTCACCCTCTATGCACCTAAGCCATGTTAGGGCCTCGAGCTTTGTTAGGGTTCCAACAGGTGCACACAACAGTCACGGTGGTTGCTAGGGTTGATCACAACCCACGGGAAGCAGCAGCTGTGTACAATAGGCGGTGGTGGTCTAGGGAAGAAACAACAACATATAGCAGGGTTACATGGAGACTAGGGTTGAAGCAACACCCTTGGTGGTGACCTAATTAAGAAACAACACCCTCGTTGGTGTCCTAATTGAGCAGCAACACCCTGTTAGTGGTCACAGGTAGAAGTAACGGTTTGTTACAACCTTGCTAGTGGTCACGGGTAGCAACAACAGTCTGCTACAACCCTCGTTGATGGTCACTATTGGCAGCAACAACAGTTAGCAGGTCACCTACAACAACATCAACAGACTTAGTGGTCACAGGTAGCAACAACAGTTTGTTACAACCCTGCTAGTGGTCATGGGTAGCAGTAGCAGTCTGCTACAGCCCCCGTTGATGGTCACGATTGGCAACAACAGCAGTTAGGAGGTCACCTATAGTAGTATCAATAGACCTGGTGGTCATGAATAGATACAGTGGGCTGCTACAGGTGGTTAGGGTTAGCTGCAGAAGGCTGCTACAAGACTCAACAGTATCTCACACTCCATGTGGCAACAACAAATTATAGCAACACTAAGCCTTCGAGGGCTACTTTGATTTTGGAAAATTTTTGTACATTCATCTCAGAATTCTGAGATCAGAACTGATTGATTTAGATTTGGATCAATATCAGTTAATCAGGTAATCTTTGTAGAGAATGCATGCTAATTGCTTGAAGGCATGCTTGAATTTGTTTTTGAATAATGTGTAAATTTGGATTTGGTGGGAGTGCTTAAAAACCCTAAACTTCTTGTGAAATGGTAGGTTGGGCTAATGAAAACCCCAACCTTGAATTTGCATTCTCTGGACCATGCTCTTATCAATATTTTTACACACTTTACTACGGGCATGTGAACTGTTAGGTACATGGTATCAATTGGGCATGTGAACTGTTAAGTACATGGCATCATTTTGGCATGTGAATTGTAACCACATATTTTATAGCAGACGTCTTGTCCATCTTGGTGATTTCTTTGGTATAAGAATACTTCAAATTTTGCTGGTATATTTGGAGCTTTAGATAAATGAAGTTCCACCTGAACAAATATTGTTTGAACTTTTCTATATCATATGTTGGCCAACTTCTCCTTATCATAGATTCATAATTACCAATCAAATTTTTTCTTTAAAAGAAACAAGATGTTGATTTTGCATGAGCACATCCCCTCTACTGGTGCCTGAAGCATCACATTCCACTTAAAAGAGCTATGAGATATGCTCAAATAATTGTTGGATGTAACCTTCTTCATGTGTTGTAATGTGTCTTCTATTGCTTTTGCCATTTTAGTTGATCCTTGTTTGTAAGATCAGCAAAGAGTCTCATCAGGCTCCCAAATCTTGGATAGATCCCCTGTAGAAGTTGCACAACATCCGGAATCCCCTCAACTAGCTCACATTCTTTGGAGTGGGCCAGTCAAGAATTTCCTGAGTGATATTAAAATTATTCCTATTTCCTTGAGCATTCTGGCTATCACAAGGTGCAACATAGAAAATCGTAAAAGCAATTCCATAGAGAAATACATTTAGTAACATATACTATTTAGTTTGCAGAAACCGCTTCTAGATCTTTTTGTACATGACAAAAATTTTACTTGAGGATAATTTTTCACCTTATTTTATATATATTTTTTCACATACAATTTATACATAAATGGCAGTTATGGGAATACAAATGTTTTTTATTATTATTATCAAAATTGAATACCCAATCTAAACCACCATAAAGAATTAAGAAATGGTAGTTAACATTCAGGGATGGCTTCTTGAATAGTTCATAAATTGCCAGGTTAAAATGGATAGTAAACTCCCAGATAACTTGAAATGGCCATTAATTGCCACCCTATAAACAACCTTGAAACTAGCAATACCACAGTGAATTAAAAGGACTGCTAAATAATATAAATATATTTATTGGACATATATATCCTGCCATGAAAGAATGTTCAAACTATAGGTATTAGGGACCAGTCAGATATTTTTTTAATCAGTGAAAAAGGTAGTTGTTTAGCAGCAAGGAATACTTTTGTCTTTTGTCTAGTTCTGTGATAGTTATAATACTTTCATATAAATATCAATTGAATCAATGATGCCTTAGTTGTGCAAAGCACAGTTTCTGTTTGGGAAATATTTATAATGTTTGCCTGATATCTTAAATCTCTTGATAAATAATATATCCATCTCTATAATATAGCTCATCCATAGCTAGCCACCTCCTTTGTGGTGATGTATAAGCAAATTATTTGGTTCTAGATTATTTACGTAGTGAAAAAGAACAAAAATGTTAGGTGGAAATCCCTTTCGGCTTGGAAGAGCCAGAAAATATTGAAAAGCATTTCACCTAACACCAAGCTAATTCGTAAACGGAGGTCAAATGTTTTGTAAAAGATGCAATAGAATTTATACAAAGTTGCAACATCATGGTTCATGTGAAAATGGATAATATCTAGGTTCTTAGCCATTTTTTTGTGTAAGAAAGTGATTAGTAATAGTTTGCAGATATTGCCAAAGCCTAGTGATCAGTTTCTATTTGTTATAATTCCATTAACTTCTCTTTTCAGCAAATATGTTTACAGTAAAATAATTGACTGTGGATAGGTCAAAGAAGGATTTTATGGAATGTTATTTTTTATTCCTCTTTTTATATGACCATATGCTAGATGCTCCCTGTTTGAGAATCCTACATGCTGAAATATTGATAATATTAACAAACACTAATGCCATCTGTATAATCTTACATTTTATATGCACCATGTATCATCTAGAGCATGTGCCATACAAATTGGCAGGGATATCCATCATAAGTCATTCTATAATGCAATTTGAAAGGAAAATTAAAGACTGGGAAGGAAAATCGACAACATAATTTAGAAACTTCAGATTGGCGGTCTAGGACAACAAGATATTAACATTTTCCAAATGGAAAAAATAACTATTCTATATCCCTCTTAGATTTATTTTCCATCTATGCCTTATGTCTAGTTGTAGCTCTAAAAGAGCCCCTCCAAAGTTCCAATCAATCAATATGTTTTTTTAATGTAAGAGTATTGCCAAAAGGATTGGTATTAGTCATTAAACAATGCCTTTTTTTCGAAGGATATTTTGGATGACCAATTGATTCCATATTGACCTTTTTCACTGGGTGTTTTACAAGCTGTTGAAAGGCTCTGTTCATCATGTGTTTTCTATTTTTTACAAGATCCTATTTTAGGGACAAAATTTCAATTTTGACATATTTGGATAAGAAGACAATCTATTTTGGACAACAAACTGTTAGCAGCCCGCAACCCTCACGGATTTCCCCAAAGGCTACCCAAGGGTCTTCTAGCAGGAAAACCCTACACGGGTGGCTTCCCTAGGGAAATGGAGAGAGGGCCGAGCCCTAAACAGTCTGCCCGTAAACAAAATGGAGCAGCCTTGAAGAAGAGGGGGTTGCTAAGAAGAAGGCAAGGCTACTTGGAAAAATATGAAGAAGGCTGCCCACAATATCATGCTTAATATCTCCAAAATTACATACTTTGTAGATCTGATGCCAAGACTTGCACTACTCATCTTTTCATAAAATTCCCATTTATTAAACATGTGTGGAAAGATATGGAAGATAACCTTGGGAAGCATGCTATCTAGAATGAAGCTTCTATTGAAGGTCGTCTCAAAATTTGGTTTGTCAGATCAAAACTAAAAAGTCTAATAGTTACACCTTTCCTTGTTATATGGGAAATTTGGATTGCCATAAATTCCATTCTTTTTTAATATTGAAGCATTCCTACTTTCCAAATCTCTACTCAAGTTAACAAACTACTTCATCATTGTCACGCTCTACTTGTTAACAAACTACCTTTTGTAACTCTTGCCTATATGGTATCAATGCCAACATGGCTCTAATATGTACATGGATCAGACCTCAGTCCTTTGGAAGGTTGATGGTCCCCATCAAATTACCTTTATGACTGGATTTGGATTTCCTAGGTATTTTTGGACTGTTTTACAACTCAGCTTGCAAATTTGGAATCAGTTCTTCTACAATAGGTATAAGAGGCTCTTCCTCATAATGTCAAACCATTGAAAATCTCCGAGACTAGTAGATCACTTAACCAATGACATCAACAATGGATCTATTGGGATATTGATCGTGCAACCACAATTCCTGAGAATTCCCTAAATATTTTGGCACAAAAAGAGTCTGCATTATAGAGGTGTGAAAAGAGAAGCTGAATATGTCTTTTCCAGAGTTCATAACAGAGGTATGTTGCAAACTTGAAGAAGTTTAAAGCCGGCAGTCAAAGGCTTACAGATTGTCTTTGTTTTTATGGTGTTTCCTATTTGTCTCTTAGCTATGTGACATGTAAGAGAAGCTATTGTCATAGCTATGGGATCCATGTCAAATTTAGTAATGACTGGAATCACCACCTTTGGCCCATTTGCAGGGGTAGAAGAGTTTTCATGTGAAGAAACATCTAAATGAGTTCTAGATTCCACATCAAACTAAACAGGATTTTAAGTCATCGACTTGGTACCAACAACATGAAAATAAGAGTCTCTGTGTGAGGAACATTCTCCACTTTATGTAAACAAATTTATTTCAAAGAAATCAAAACTGCTAAAGGATGCCTTGAAACACCTACCAATACATATTACTGTAATGAAGATGCCCAGAAACAAGGCACAACTTGCTTTAGATGTGTCCTAATTTATGCTTGCAAAAGCAACAATAGAGTAGGGAATTTAGAAAGAATGAAAGTAGACTAGCAACAAGATTAAAGATTCATTATACAACAGAGAAAACATCCAAGAAAGAAAAATTATTCCATGAGAGAATGACTGTACAAAGCACAATTACATATCATTACACTCTGCCTTGTGCATTTGCATTAGTGACTAATTCTAGTCTCGGTCCAGGTCTGCATCCTACTGTGATTGAATCCTTGCTTCTTTCTTTTTGTCCCAAGTGAACTAAGAGCACAAAAACAAGAAAAGCTAAAGCTTAGAAGAAACTTCCTAAAACTTCCTTTTGTAACTCTTGCCTATATGGTATCAATGTCAACATGGATCTAATATGTACATGGATAAGAACTCATTCCTTTGGAAGTTTGATGGTCCCCATCAAATTACCTTTATGACTGGATTTGGACTTCCTAGGTATTGTTGGATTGTTTTATAACTCATATTGCAAATTTGGAATCAGTTCTTCTACAACAGGTATAAGAGGCTCTTCCTCATAATGCCAAACCATTGAAAATCTATGACACTGGAATTTCCTCTATTTGGGAGCTTTATGGCCTAGAATATTGGAAATGGATCACATGTAAGGATAGGGGTATATGCTACAGTGGCCTGTAATAATGTTGTTTTTGTTCCAGAAGAGTTAATTTAGTGCTTTCAAGGTATTGGTAAATTCACGTTGAATCAATTTGGGAACCCTCTTACCACTTCAATGGTCAGTCATCGAAGTTCACACGGATATTGTTGGACAGTGAGAGAGTGCATGGACATGATAATTAATTATCTCTTTCAACCCGAACAAAGTATACTCCGATGTAAATCCAATGAATAGAGTGAGGCCAAGCTCCTTCTCATGATTTTTGCAGTGACATGTCATATGTTTTAGACAGTCACAACCTTCTTCTTTTTTGGTTTTATTATGTAAGAAATAAGTGGGAAAATGTCAATCAAAATGGTTTAAAATATATTAGCTCATCCCTATAAAAATTGGTTCAATATATTTTGTTGAATATAAAGTTATGTAAATTGGTTCAGTATATTTTTGTAGAATGTAAAGTTATGTAAGGTTCACAGCTGTCTGTTTGGACTGGTCTTTAACAGAGATATGAGATGTAACTGTAACGATACGTAGGAGATTAGAATTAGGTCCTAACATATTTTATGGAAACAAGGATGGCTATCAACTCAAGACTTAGGTTTTTTGGTGGATTATGATCACTCTTGGGAAAATTTTGTATCAAAAATGCAGAGAGTGTACACCAGACTTGGTGATTTTGTTGATGAACTAGTATGGGATGAGTATGCCTACTGCCAAATATTTGACATTGTATAGTGTGATGAAAGGAGACATGAGACTGTAGAATATTTTGCATCGTATTTTAGTGACACCCTACTTAAAAGAGCTATCTACTTTCTGCAGGATAGTTTTAGTTCAGAGAAAAAAAAGTAGGAAAAGTAGGAAAAAATTACTGAGTGCAATTCTTCCAAATGGTAGTAGTCTGCTAGATCACTTAACCAATGACATCAACAGTTCTTCTTTTGAACTGTTGTTAAACATGGTAAACATATTTGTTGCTAATATGAACTTGGCAAGATGGGTACTATTCCTAAAACCTAGCTTCTTTCCTTTACATCAAGAAAGAAAGACTAACAAACAACCTGGAATTGGTGCTTCAAAACATAGCCAATAGAACAAAATTCAATCTGGACCTGAATATTGTAAAATGGAACCAGCTGATTATGAAAGGTTTATGAACTGCTTGATTTGCACTCTAGATACATTGTTTTGACAGTTTCCCATCTATTCTCAGAAGAGAAGACATCATTCAAACTTGATGAGCTTCATGGAGAAGACAATACTTAGTCACTAGGTTGACATGTCCTTAGAATTAAAAGTTCATTCTGTTAAAACTCAGTATCTTTATTCTTTGAAAGAATTCACAAAGTTAAAAACCTCTGCTAATGGAAATCGGGGGTGATCTAGCTGATTAAAACCTCTACAACTAGAAATCGGTGGAGATTGAAGGGTTCATGGTAAATTTAACAGGAAATCGGGGGTAAATGGAATATTTGCAGCAAATTTTAAAGGGAGAATTTGTTATTTCTTCTTGCATGATGTGACAACACCCACTTTTCCTCTTGCATGATGCGACAAGAAGGTGACAACATGGTATGCGATTGGAATTTTGGTGGATGCATGGAAGATAACACTGCCTCAAACTTAATGAACAGTGTTGGTTGTTTAATATCTAAATATTTTTTGAGCTATAGTGGGTTGCATATCACATCCAATATGAAGTGGGCAATAAAGGATAGGGGAACCAACATTAATCTACAAGGTGTGAAGTTTATAGGGAGGGAGTGTACAAGGAAAATAAACCGAACAAAATATTGTTGCAGAAGATTGAGAAAATACCTAAAACGTTCGTCTTGACCAGAATGCAACACAACCTAATCTGTGAAAGTCCCTTTATGAAAAATCAGTGAAATCGACCCTGTGTGAAGTTTACAGGGATGGAGTGTATAGGGAAAATAAGCCAAACAAAATATTGTTACAGAAGATTGAGAAAATACCTAAAATGTTCATCCTGACCAGAATGCAACACAACCTAATTTGTGAAAGTACCTTTATGAAAAATTACTGAAATCGACCCTGAGGAGATGCAGGTCGATCCCCACGTGCCGCTATGAGGTGAAGTTTTCCAACCCATGACTGAAATTCCTGACCTGATCGAGCAATATGAAGTGAAGTTTTCCAACCCATTACTGAAATTCCCTACCTGATCGGGCAATTTCTCTTCCCAGCAAATGAGCAAAAATGGTGCTTTCAATGTCATTGGCCATATAGCCACTAAAATTTCAATTTTTCAAAAGATATTTGTCAAATTGGGGGAAATTAAGTTTAAGGATTTTTTTTAATTTATAGGTGTCCTTAGAATGAGTTATGTTTGAGTGATTTAATTTACCATTTTTATAGAAAATTGTTGTGTTGTTTTGGATTAGTCGCTCTGCTAGGGTTTCATCTCGCACGTTAGGGTTCTCGAGTTCACCTCTTCTGTAGATGTCATGGCCGCCATTGATGGAGGTTCCCAACCGCCCTCCTCCTTTGTGCTCCCTCCTAAAAACAAATCTTTCATACGCTTGGTTCCCAACCGCCCTCCTCCTCGCCTTTCAAAAGAGAGTCTCCATATACATGAAGTTGTCAAACACCATTTTCAGAAGCAAATTTGATGAGGATGATGATGAAGAGAGATTATTAATCGATGAGTTGTTGCCACAAGGTAAGGAAAATTTGTTTGAGAATGCCATTTTCAGAAGCAAATTTGATGAGGATGATGATGAAGAGAGATTCTTAATCGATGAGTTGTTCCCACTTAATATCATGCTTCTTGGCAAAAGTCTCATAATGCAAATGAATAGATGTATCTCTTTGCATTTTCAAAATTTCCTGTGACTCGTCAGCTATCCAAAAGAAAAGAAAACTCGGGGAGGGTCATGGTAGGGAGCTCTTTTGTGACCAGGAAGCTAAGGTGTCAACAAATATTAAATCTTTACAATTAGTTAAAGATAAAATGGGTTCAAGCCCTAATAATGTATTAAGGAATTTAGTGGTGTCAATACGCTTAATGGATAATAATTATTGTATCAATTCATTCAAATTATGCAAGATCCTTGACAAGAATGAAATTCCTTGTCTAGAAGAAAAGGAAATTGGGGGAGAGTTAAGGCAGGGAGCTCTTTTGTGACAAGGAGGGATTATGTTTTTTCCTCTCCTTAGTAATTGGGTTCACCAGCTCATATTTTTTTGAGGCGTCAGAAACTCCCAAAGCTTTATAATTCAGGTAAAGCTATTGGTGTCAAGTCCTTGCAATGTATTTACTATTAAGAGATTCAGTGGTGATAATAGGGTTGACAAATAATAATTATAAAGGAAATTAATTCAAATTATGCAAGATCCTTGACATGGTTAAAGTTTTAAACCGATCAAGGACAATATTGTCTAAATTAGTTACTAGATATAATAATAATATTGTACATTTATGGACTTTATTGCACATAAATAATATATTTTAGGCACATGATTTTAGTTTGAGTACCAGTCATTATTCAGTTATCAGAGCACTTCTGGGAGGAGAGGATTGTGCTGCCCTCTTCTCTAATAGTCACAAATTCAAGGAGCAGCAACAGGAGAGGAGGAAAATTGTTTGCTGAAGAAGAGGGCTGAATTTTTATGTCCAATTTCTACCAATTAGAAGACAGTTCTTTGATGTCCATAATTTCAGGTAAATCTATTTAATTTTCCAAGCCCTAATTTTGTTGTTGTTTTCTAGCATGTCTTTTAATCTAGATAGGCCTGACCATACCAATTGTGTGGAAGGGTTTTAGAGTTGAAGCTAAGAAGATGGAATCACAAACCATGTTAATGACTGAAGGCCTAAATTAATTGGAAACAATTATCTTGTATTGAAATCCATAATAACAACCCTGTTTAAATTTATGAAAATGTGGGAGATAGTATCCTACAAAGGGACAAGACCGGATAACATAGGTACTGCAGGTCAAGCTGTGACGTCCTCTACCCTCTGACCGGCGAAGAGGACGCTACCAAGACATTAACCATCCAGGAAAACTGCCCCATGAACATGGACATATATAAAACCGAAATGCTTGAACATAAAACATGCTAAGATGCATAATCATTCACATACATAGTGGAAGCAAACATTCATTCATTCATTCCACATGTTCATCATAATTTATTAACAGTAAATATAATTGCAGAAGTAGAAATGACAAGAATACTTAAATCTTATGAAAATTGTTCCGCAACCAGCTACGTCGCTGCAATGTTCCACCCAACCATAGGCCAACATGATCCTTAATCTCTCAGCAACGCTACCACCCCCGAGCCGGGCATGATTCCCCAAGGAATAAGGAACTAGCAGGCTTACACATAGCCAAGGATAATAAAACATGACAAGCCAACACAGTTGGGTTTATCAGGAAAACAATGGATCAGCCAAGCCAACACAATTGGGTTTATCAGGCCATCCAGGAGCTGGGAAAGGATAAATGCTAAGTTGGTGAGCTCATTACAGAGCTAGGGATGCCTACACCAGAACTAGAATGACTTCTAAAACACCCACACACACCCAACACAAGGAATCCGTCCCTTCTCTACTGCACATTCCTTCAGGACCTAACTTCCCTTCCAGTGCTATTCAGGGGTTGTGGAGAAGAAAGCCAGCCTCTAGCTCTATCTATGTGGTTCCTGAATGCACCATGTTTATCAAGCAAACCAAGCCCTCATCCCTACTCCAACATGTCCGGAGACCAGCCACTGCATACACGCAGTCAAATAAGCGATTCACAGCTTGGATAGGGAAAAACAATTCCTGAGCCATTCTTGTCCCTATTGTTGCCAAAACGACTCCAAAACAACCTAAAACGGCCCCAAAATGTAAAGGAAAACACAACCAACTGATGTGGGGAAATAAGAGCCCATTCTCAACAATGAAATCACTGAGTAAACTTACACATTCTGAAGATGGAAGAGAAAAGTCAGGTTCGCAGCTGGGCAGGGGAAAAACATATACACAAGCCACAAATCGGTAAGGAAAACATACACACAGCAGAAAAAATGTGAATAGCTCTTCATAGGGAAATCATGGGTGAAAGAACACGGCTCCCAATTTTCTACATGAGTAAAAACCAGGAAGAATCCTGTGCGTGAGACACTAGACGTTTTTCCTTGCGTGAGAATGAGCGACAATGTAGAATGGCAAGTCAAAAGTGTGGAGTGTTTTTAGCACTGTCGTGGAGAGAGTGGAAATGATGGGCGTAGTCATTTCTTCTGTCCAATGTGAGGTTTGATTCACTGGTGGAGTGTGCGTGTGGGCAAGGACTGACAATCTTTCCACACTCCACTCCCCAGCAAAAATAACTGCCTCAACTACTCTATAGAGCATTAAAGTGGTAGTTGGATAAGACAAGGGAAGATGAGCAAGTCAAACAGGGTGGTGACACATGGCTTTTCCCTCATGGCTCAAGGTTTGACATCGCCCCCCACCCCTTATCCTTATGAGAATCACTTCTCAATTTAGTTTCCGTGAACATAGCTGGTTAGGTTATTTAATTAAAGTGCATGTTTACATGATGCCACAATTTAATATATGTCGTATGCCCCGATATACCATTGGTGACAATTCCAAATCCGAAACATAACATATCCAAATCGATGGTGGGCCTTGGCCTTTAGCTTCACACCATGATTATTTACAATACATATATCATATACATTAATGTAAACAAGGTCAAAACCGAGGTGTTACACAAGCTAAATATGATGAAGAGTTGTGAAGGGCTTTGGATAATATTGATGTTAGTTTCTGATGAGATTGAGACTATAGAAATTGCACGAAGATGTCAATGAAACAAATATTTTACATCTTAAAAATAAGCTTTTGTCATTGAAGTTGCTGGAAGAAGGTTCCATGGTAGATCTTAAGAAGTCATCGGCTTATAGCAAGTGAGACTCTTGCAAAAAAAGTGTTCAAATCAATTACTTTTAATAACTTATTGAAGTCCTTTACTGCAATTGTGGACATGTTAAATATTTCTCCAAAAGCATGGAATTTAATCAAGTACAACTCTTGTAAGAGGATAAGTGAGAAAATCTCAATAAGATTCCAAGGATGATGACGTTGCATTTGTGGCAAATTTAAAAGGAAAATGTTATTTGTCACTATTTTTCTACGATCTAGGAACTCACTTTCATGCACTAATAGAGAACCTCTAATTTCTTTTTCCATGCTTTGCCTTTTCTGACCAAACTGCTTTTCACTTATGGTCTACTTTGAAATAATGCCTGTATTTGGTGATTGTACCCTAATTTCTTCAAGATAAGAAGAAAAATTCAAAATATTGTCTCCATCATTATGAATATTGCTTTCAATCTCTGACGACCTTTTAAAATCTCTCTTTGTTGTCTTCAACTCTGGCTCAGTTATTAAAGATATTGCACCAGAAACATTAGACCTCAAATGGTTATCAAAATGGCTTATAGGCATTGCACCAGCAACATCAGACCTCAAATGGTCCTCAAAATGGCTTGTAGGCTTCTTTATCTTTAGTATGGACCTCATATTGTCGGATTTAGATGTTGATAATGAACTGTGCTTTTTAAACCCAACCTGAACTGAATTGAGCATCGTCTTGTCTTTCTTATCAGACGATATCAGGGATGTAGTAGGATTTTTCTTATTCTCACCTACCCCACGTGTCTTTTGCCATTTTTCATGTCTATGTACTTTCCTCTTAATATCATGTTTCTTGGTAAAAGTATCATAATGCACGTACTAGTAGGTAACCAGATTATGTGGCCAAGGGTATGGTCTACCCTCCTTGGTTAGTGCCTTAAACATTCAGACCGAACATGATCAGGTGGCCCTATAGTATATAGCGAGTTGTGACATTTGACACTCCTTGCAAGGTGACGTTTTTCCTATCTGTCTTATTCACACATTTGTAAAGTTTTCTTTGGACAACTCTAAAAATGACACTTCTGTTGCTAGATTTCCATCATGGTGTAAAGAACTAACACACATAAGCTCTCTTATAGTGCCATGTTGTTAGAATGAAAGCTAACTCCAGCTAAATTTCCATCATGGTGTAATGTTTTTGATGACAATGTGGTTGTGTTAGATGGAAAACAACCTTATGAAACCTAATAAACAGTAGCTTTACTCAGCATGCAATGTTTTAAGAATGAAAGCTAACTCCACCTAGATTTCCATCATGGTGCATTGTGATTGATGACAATGTGACTGTGCTAGATGGAAAACTACACCATGAAAACTTACACACATTATATTTTACTCACCGTGCAACGATTTAAGGATGAAAGTTAACTCTAGCTAGATTTCCAACACGGTACAATGTAATTGATGACAACGTGGTTGTGATACATGTAAAACCACCTTATGAAAGCTAACACACATTAGATTTCACTCACCGTGCCATGTTGTTAAAATGAAAGCTAACTCCAGCTAGATTTCCATCGTGGTGTAATGAGCTAACACACATATAGTGCCATGTTGTTAGAAGGAAAGCTAACTTTAGCTAGATTTCCATCATGTTGTAATGTATTTGATAACAATGTGGATGTGTTAGATGAAAAACTACCTTATGAAAGCTAACAGGCATTAGCTTAACTCACTGAGCAATGTTTTAAGAATGAAATCTAACTCCAGCTAGTTTTCCATCATGGTGCATTGTGATTGATGACAATGTGGTTGTGCTAGATGGAAAAATACACTATGAAATTTTACACACATTAGATTTCACTCACCGTGCAATGATTTAAGGATGAAATCCAACTCCAGTTAGATTTCCAATATGATGCAATGTGATTGATGAAATTGTGGTTGTGTTACATGAAAAACTACCTTATGAAAGCTAACACACATTATCTTTCACTCATCATGCCATCTTGTTAAAATGAAATATAACTTCAGTTAGATTCCCATCATGGTGTAATGAGTTAACACATAAGCTTTCCCTTATAGTGCCATGTTGTTAGAATAAAATTTAACTTTGGAGAAATTTTCATCATGTTGTAATGTATTTGATAACAATGTGGTTGTGTTAGATGAAAAACTACCTTATGAAAGCTAAGAGACATTAGCTTTACTCACCGTGCAATGTTTTAAGAACGAAATTTAACTCTACCTAGATTTCTTTCTAGTGCATTGTGATTGATGACAATTTGGTTGTGCTAGATGGAAAAATACATTATGAAAGCGAACACACATTAGATTTCACTTATCGTGCAATGATTTAAGGATAAAATCTAGCTCTAGCTAGATTTCCATCACGGTGCAATGTCATCGATGATGATGTGGTTGTCTTAGATGGAAAACTACCTTATGAAAGCTAACACACATTAGATTTCACTCATTATGCCATGTTGTTAGAAGGAAAGCTAACTCTTGCTAGATTTTCATCATGATGTAATGAGCTAACACACATAAGCATTAACTTATCGTGCATGTTGTTAGAAGGAAAGCTAACTCCAGCTAGATTTGCATCATGGTGTAATGTATTTGATGACAATGTGGCTGTGTTAGATGGAAAACTACTTTATGAAAACTAACAGACATTAGCTTTTATTCATAGTGCAATTCTTTAAGAACGAAAGATAACTCCAACTAGATTTCCATCATGGTGCATTGTGATTGATGACAATGTGGTTGTGCTAACTCTAGTCTTTGTGTAATGAGCTAACACACAAGCTTTCCCTTATAGTGGCATGTTGTTAGAAGGAAAGTTAACTCCATCTATATTTTCATCATGGTGTAATGTATTTGACAACAATGTGTTTGTGTTAGGCCAACAACTACCTTATGAAACCTAAGAGACATTAACTTTACTCACCGTGCAATGTTTTAAGAACAAAAGCTAACTCTAGCTAGATTTCCATCATGGTGCATTGTGATTGATGACAATGTGGTTATGCTAGATGAAAAACTATATTATGAATGCTCACACATTAGATTTCTTTCACCATGCAATGATTTAAGGATGAAAGATAACTTGAGCTAGATTTCCAGGACAGTGCAATGTGATCAATGATGATGTGGTTGTGTTAGATGGAAAACTACCTTATGAAAGATAACACACATTATCTTTCACTCAGTGTGCCATGTAGTTTGAAGAAAAGCTAACTCCAACTAGATTTTCATCATGGTGTAATGAGCTAACACACATAAGCTTTCACTCATTGTGCCATGTTGTTAGAAGGAAAGCTAACTCTAGCTAGATTTACATCATGGTGTAATGTATTTTATGACAATGTGGTTGTTTTAGATGGAAAATTACCTTACGGAGGCTAACACACATTAACTATTACTCACCGTGCAATGTTTTAAGAAGGAAAACTAACTCTAGCTAGATTTCCAACATGGTGCATTTTGATTGATGACAATGTGGTTGTGCCAAATGGAAAACTACATTATGAAAGCTAACACACATTATATTTCACTCATTGTGCAACGACTTAAGGTTGAAAGCTAGCTCCAACTAGATTTCAATCACAGTGCAATGTGACAATGTGGTTGTGTTAGATGGAAAACTACCTTATGAAAACTAATACACATTGGATTTCACTCATCGTTCCATATTGTTAAAAAGAAAGCTAACTCCAGCTAGATTTTCATAATGGTGTAATGAGCTAACACATAAACTTTCATTGATAGTGCCATTTTGTTCGAAGAAAACTAACTCCAGCTAGATTTTCATCATGGTGCATTGTGATTGATGACAATATGGTTATGCTAGATGGAAAACTACACTATGAAAGCTTACACACATTAGATTTCACTCGCCATGCAATGATTTAAGGATGAAATCTAACTCCATCTAGATTTCCAACACGATGCAATGTGTTTGATGAAAATGTGGTTGTGTTACATGGAAAACTACTTTATGAAAGCTAACACACATTATCTTTCACTCATCGTGCCATGTTGTTAAAAGGAAAACTAACTCCAGCTAGATTTCCATCATGTTGTAATGAGCTAACACACATAAGCTTTCCCTTATAGTGCGATGCTGTTAGAAGAAAATCTGACTCCAGCTAGATTTCCATCATGTTGTAATGTCTTTGATAAAAATGTGGCTATGTTATATGGAAAACTACCTTATGAAAGCTAACAAACATTAGTTTTACTCACCATGCAATGTTTTAAGAACGAAAGCTAACTCTAACTAGATTTCCATCATGATGCATTGTGATTGATGACAATGTGGTTGTGCTAGATGTAAAACTACATTATGAAAGCTTAACACACATTAGATTTCACTTACCGTTCAATTATTTAAGGACGAAAGCTATCTTCAACTAGATTTTCATCATGGTGCAATGTGATCGATGACGATCTGGTTGTGTTAGATGAAAAACTACCTTATGAAATATAACACACATTAGCTTTCACTGATCATGCCATGTTGTTAGAAGGAAATTTAACTCCAGCTAGATTTACATCATGGTGGAATGTATTTGATTACAATGTGGCTGTGTTATATGAAAACTACCTTACGAAAGCTAACATACATTACCTATTACTCACCGTGCAACGTTTTAAGAACGAAAGCTAACTCTAGATACATTTTCAACATGGTGCATTTTGATTGATGACAATGTGGTTGTGCTAAATAGAAAACTATATTATGAAAGCTAACACATATTATATTTCATTCACTGTGCAACGATTTAAGGTTGAAATCTAACTCCAACGAGATTTCCATCACAGTGCAATTTGACAATGTGGTTGTGTTAGATGGAAAACTACCTTGTGAAAGATAACACACACTACCTTTCACTCATCACCTTATGAAAGCTAACACGTATTAGCTTTCAAAATCTTGATTTTAAACCTCTTCCTCCACATTTGTTGTTACAGTTGGACAATGGAACTAGTCATAATAAGAATCGTCATGTTTTCATGTTTCTATCGCTATTAACTGCACTTGGTGTCTTCATCACTATTAAGGTTGGGTTCTTGCTTATGGGGCACACCCATGAAGACTTAGATAGAACATACAGAAGAATGTATTCCAACTTGAAAAGTAAAGATATATATTCTTTACCTGAGATGATGGATACATATCTCACAATAGAATAAAAATGGGTGTTTCTACCTAAACTTATTGACAAAGTGTATGACTTCAAAAGTTTTCTTAATGGGTACATCGAGGAGGGGAAAAAATGCACTAGTTGGACATCTTAATGTCCAGTACTTCCAATTTATTTTACTCAATGATTTTCCAATTATGAGGTATAAAGAAACCATCAGAGACATTGAGTGGCCAGAACCAGTTGAGTTGTGCATATAGATGATAAAGGTCGACCTATATTTCTTACATGGAAGCCATCTTTCTTATGTCCCAAAGACAATGATGTTTATTTAAAAGAAGTAAAGGAAGGAATAACATCATACATAAAAATGTGGAAAGAGACTATTGGAAATGAGAATTCACCAATTGTTACAGAGGAATGGAATAAAAACTTGATTATTGGAAAAGACTTGTTGATGCATTAGATGGAGTCTACAATGACCATACACCCTTGGATGAAATTGATTCTTCTTTTGATGATTTTTGGCCCAAGATGAGGAAAAATGTTAATTTTGACGGTAATGCACTCCATGCAATATCAAGTATTATGGATGTGGATTTTGATAATGTGATAGATGAAGTGGTATATGTTGGACCCAAGTGTAACAAGCCAAAGCCAACATTCGATCCTAGAATTGATGTTGATAAAGGAAAGATGTTGCTTGTTAGATCAGGACATGAGGATGAAGGAGAGATTATTTGGATGGAAAAATACACCTCAGATATCTTCCAAGATGATGACAGCGAGACCCTTCATGTAAAGATTGATTGGTGGCAGTCTAGCTCATGGAAATACAAGGGAAAATTTTTAGAACAATATTGGGTACCAAATCCTCATTACACAAAACTTGGATCTATTCCAATTAATAGCATTGTTTGGGAATGGATGCCAAAGAAAGAAGATTGCAAGAAGACCAAGATAAATAAATGTGGTGTACAAGCTGTACTTGATATGCTTGAGCGGATATAAGGAGATTAGGTGGAGATGATTCATGAATGTAATTTTTCTTTTTGAATGACAAATTAATATACATGAAGAAAAATATGTCAATGTTTGTAGTATATCAAATATTCTCTTCAAGCTACCTTTTGAGGAATTTTATATTATTTGCTACATATCTGAAAATTTTGGTTCAACTTCAATGTTAATTCATGTGATGATATTGTATGCGAATGCACCTTAGAACATCCTATAGACTTGCTTTGTGAATAAATGTAAGGCACTTGCAATAAGGTTTGAAGTGAGTTTTCCCTATTATTTGTTATTATAGTTGATATAAATTTAATTGTACTACTATGTTGCATTCAAATTCATAATTATATTTTCTCATGTAAAATTTAAAGTGGTGCCAACTTTGTACTAGTATATTAACTTATACTTAATAAATAAAGTACTAACGTTTTGAGTGTGCAGGTTTTATCAGTTTGTCATAATTGTGATTGATTTTCTAGATTAAACTGTGTGAACATTTTTCAGACCAATGTTTTGAGAGGACACTCCACCCATGCTTGTTACGAGACCATGAAAAACTCATTGTGGACTGAAAAGATTCCACATAACTTAATCCATAAAATCAATCATTAAGTAGTAACATCATGTTAGCTTTAATTCATGTTAGACATTATCATCAAATACATTGCATCATAAAGACAATTTAATGCATGTGAGATTTAAATGCTGATCGTAATGCACTGCATGTAATATAAGTATTATGGATGGAGATTTTGATAATGTGATGGATGAAATGGTATATGTTGGACCCAAGTGCAACAAGCTAAAGACAATATTCAATCCTATGATTGAATTTGAGAAAGCAATGATGTTGCTAGTTAGATCATGAATTGAGGATGAAGGAGAGATGATTTAGATGGCAAAAACCACCTCATATATCTTCCAGAATGATGAAAGTGAGACTCTTCATGTAAAGGTTGATTGATGGAATCCTAGTTCAGGGAAATACAAAGGAAAATTTTAGAACAATATTGGGTACCAAACCTTGATGACACATGACTTGGATCTATTCCAGTTAATACCATAGTTTGGGCATGGATGCCAAAGAAAGAAGATTGCAGGAAGACCATGATAAATAAATGTGGTGTACAAGTTGTAATTGATTTTCTTGACCAAATATAAGGAGATTAGGTGGAGATGATTCATGGATGTAATTTTCTCTTTGAACGAGTTATTAATATACAAGAAGAAACACTTTTCAATGTTTGTTGTTTATCAAATATTCTCTTCAAACCTTATTTTTGAGGAATTTTGTATTATTTACTAATATGAAAATTTTGGTTCAACTTCTATGTTAATTCATGTGATGGTACTTTATGTGAATTAGATAACACCATTCAATTTTTAATTTTTCAATTTGTTTTTTACATAAACTCAACATGTCTCTATATCAAATGTGCATAATCATATTCAATAATGAACCTTAAAATATCTTCTAGACTTCCTATGTGAATAAATGTAAGGCACTTGCAATAATGTTTGATGTGAGTTTTCCCTATTATTTGTTATCATAATTGATATAAATTTAATTGTTCCACTATGTTGCATTCTGATTAATATTATATTTTCTTTTGTATACTTTAAAGTGGTGGAAACTTTGTACTAGTGAAATATCTTATACTCAACAAAGACAAAGTAGTAACATTTTCAGAGTGTAGGCTTTCATAGCTTGCCATCATTGTGAATGATTTTCTGGATTAAGTTGTCAGTGAGCTTTTCAAACCAACATTTCAAGTGGGCACTCCACGCATGATCGTCTGGGGAACAATGTAAAATTCATTATGGTTTGAGAAGCTTTCACATAGCTTAATCTCGGAAATAAATAGCCAAGTATTAACATTTAATGTCATTACTACTTAAGTTAATAATAGGCACAACACAATATTAATATGTTGTTAAATAACTTTATATTATGCAAGAAATTTCTTACACAAATTATTAATAATTCACCATTCAAATATTGGTGACTTTTGTTTTTATACGTAAATAGAAATATTAATGATAATCAAAGTATATCATTAAATACATATTTATAGGTAAAATTTCTCACTTAAATCTGTTATTCATAAAATCAACGTTCATTAACTTAGTTTTTAATACACCACCACCAACTATAATAATAATAAAATATGTCTATATTCTAATTCATAATTTATTTTAATCATTACTAAGATAAAACCTATTTTACTCTAAGGCATAAAATATTTTCTCTTGTTCACTATCAAGCGGTGCCAACTTCCAAAAACAAAACATCATACTCAAAAAAGACTTAGACTTACTATGATAACTCAACCTAGACACATTAGTTAACATAATTTCAATTAAATGAAATTCAAAGATAATAATAGCAACAAACATTGATTACTAGTGTCATTAAATAACTTTAATAATAATATGTAAAAAAAATTGTAAAATCTATTTTCCATGATATAATCATTGATCAACTTAACTTTTATTAGAAAATACAAATAATAGTAATATAAATAAATTATATGTCTATTCTAACCCATAATTGATTTTGATAGTTAAAATAATAAACTTAGCATATTAACACTTAATATATAATAGTTTTTCTTGTCACTTGTAAAATGCTTCCAACCTTATAATATATTACAACATGACACTCAACACATACAATATTACTTGCTATGTCGAGAATTAAAATTGTTATAGTAACAAACACGTTTGTAGTATGCCATTCAATAGTTTTTAAATGGGTCATTTTAAAATTGTGCCAACCTTCTACTAGTATAGGAACTCAACACCAACAATGTACTAGTTACCATATCAAATTATAATTCAATTTCTTAATCATAATAACATATACAATATTAATGCCATTACATAATTTTAATCAAGTTACCATTTAATACAGACTATAGATAGTATTAATTGAAATTATGTAAGGAATCAAAGTCTAAGAATTTAATCATTTTGAAAGAATCAAATTCTAAGACTTTCATCATTTGATTTGTCACAGACGATTAGAAAGCTGTAATCTAGGTGTTAACATAGTCCCTCTCCCCTCATGTTGTAAAGGGTGCTATCTCAATGGAAGAGCACCTGCATTAAAAGCAGGATGATGGTGGTTCGATTCCTCCGTGCCTTAACATAAATTAATATATGATATAAAATCTTAATGATAATATAAATATTGTAAGATATCTATATTTTCAATACAAATATGCTCTTTTCAATTAAACACATTGTTCAAATATTTCACAAATAAATAATGAACACTTGCAATAGTTAGTTGAGTTGGTTTTCCCCCTTGTATATGAAAAAAAACAAATTCTACTGCACTAATGCTATTCTAGTTCATAATTGATTCTCACGTTAATCTATTATTCATAAAGTAACATTCACCAACTTAGTTTTTAATACACTACCACTACCAACAACAACAATAATAAATTATGTTGCTATTCTAATTCATAATTTATTTTAATCACTAAAGAGTAAACTTAGAGTTTAAAGTCATCAAATTTATTCTCGTTTTGATTATAAATGGTGCCAACTTCCAAAAATAAAACAACATATTCAACAAAGACAAAAATAATTACTATGACAATATTTATAATTGTTGTAGTAACAAATACAATGCCGGTATTATGTCATAAAATAATTTAATCAACTTAACATTTAATACAAACTATAAATAATATTAATAGAAATTATGTAAGGATTCAAAGGCTATGACTTTCCTCATTTTGAAAGAACTCAATCTAGCGGAAGTTCTAAATTCTAGATCCACTAAATAATTACAAATTTAATGAAATATGTGTTATTGGCTTGCATAGAATTGTGTCACAAGGATGCATTGTAAGGGGGTATTCATGTTATGCTAGTAAGCATAAAATTATAATGGGCATAGTGGTGCTGCTTACAAGAGACCCACAAATGAGGATCACCTCATTGCCAAGCAAATCAATTTTTGTAGTAGACAGAGTTGCAAATTCTTATTGAATTTAATTACTAATGTCATTGCTTGGTTATGGAACAATCAGTTTGGATTGTATTATCTGGTAATGATTGACTGTTTGGCTACTTGATGAATGTTCCAGTGGTAGAAATTGCAAAAATGCCATGTGTGATGGCCTGAAGGAGCCAAACTTTATGGGGAGGTTTTCCCCTATCTTGGAAATGGGTTTCGGGTGAAATTCCATTGGACATTTTGGAAATGTCTCATCTGCAATACATGATTGGTAAGCAACATGAGTGAGATGGTATAGGTCATGTTGGTAAGACATGTGTGGATACGAAATGTAAAGAGGAATTGGGATGGAAAACCAAGGGATCAACTCAGAGAAGGGAGCCCCCATTTCTCCTTAACGAAGGAGTACTACCTCGGCAAATGGATAAGTGTTCTGTGACCCTAGCTAAGAATATGCATGTCAAATTATTACAATTCCATATGCAAAACATGTTTTTATTTTATTTCCATTATGACTGATTGCTTGAGTATGAATAGGGCCTACATGGAACACACTGGAAAAGAGTGCACACTTTTTCGATGTTGGATCATGAAAGGGTTTTTCAATATTGATTACACCCTAGGGAGTGGACGCACTCATGGTGTCTCAATACTTGATAGTGAATGATGTGAAATATGATTACAGTTTTAGAACAATAATGCTGATGATTGGTTGTTGATATAAGTGCATTGGTTATATAAGTGTATTGTTGATATAAGTGTAGGCGATTTGTTGACGATCTGATAAACCCAACTGAAGGTTGGCTTGACTGTGCCTGATATATATATATATATATATATATATATATAAGGATGCTGTAAAGAAGCCTGTGTGCTGACCTAACATCCAAATCCATAGGTGATCCCAGGGCTTGCAAAGCGAAGCAGGATCCTGTGGACCAGCGAGGAAACGCACAATACATATAAGTATTGGATTATTTTGCAATTCTTGCTTATGAATATACATGTGTATATGATTTGGTTATGATGTTTTAAGCTCTTCTTTAAGAGGTAAAAACCGGTGGGAATAAACTAAACATGTGAATCTATTCAATGTTTGAATATAGGTATCAATGGAAGTGAGGACTACGAAAGCATCCTAGGGGTGTGTAGAAGGAGAAAGTCGATAAGTTGACTTGAACGCTAGCCGATTTAGTCAATCGGCCAACTAAGTCAATGGGATGACTTAGTCGATCAGCCGACAAGTTAGTCGGTCGACTAAACTAAGAGAATAGGTCGGTCACCTAAGGTCGTGTCGGTTCACTAAACCGACAGGTAGTTATTTTGTAACCGTTCTGTAATCATATATATTAGGCTATTGAGCCAAATGAGAACTTAGTTCAGTTCTCTGTGTTGTATGGACTCATTTGTATAATATAATATGTTTATTCACCTATCTGTTCTTATCTCTTGTCTCTATTTTATATCTATATATGTTTTAGTGTGTATTATTGGTAACCTTATGTGATCTGTGAGAATACAACATTGGTTCCGTTGCCAGTAGTACACGACTGGAATGTATGCAAACAAATGATACCAGAGCAGGAGATTAAGGACTGGTGGGAATGTAAAGTTTAAAACTATTTACAGAATTACGTGCGAAGGAAAAGATTAACAATCGCACAAGAAAAAGAAATATTTTTCATAGAGACGCATGAAAATTTTGTCGAATCAGTGCCCCAACTTTTGAAGAAATTGCTGGATGAGAAAGCTGGATAGGATTAAAGAACAACAGTTGCGGGAAAAACTGATCCGCGGAGGTAGAACAAACTTGTCGGAGTGGTTTGAGAAAATTGCCGATGGCTTCTGTGAGGAACAAGAAGTCGAAGACAGAACTTCGGTGGAAATAGTCAAAGAGAAATTTTACACAGATCTTACCGAACAATTTCTGTGTTCCCTACCGACCTTGCTGTTCAAATTCTTGATCGAGAAAGGAGCAGGACATATTGTCGAACCTCGTCCATCACTTCATGAACTGCCATCAAACTCTAACTTGGTGGAGAAGCAGAGGAAGTGGGAAAAATTCATTGCAGAAAGGGAGTGGGAAAACTTCCTAAGCAAATAGACCGAACTATCCGGGCTTTCTAAAAGCGTCAGGTAGGCTATGGGGGGGTAATTGGTCATATGTTGAGATAGAGTATAGTGGATCTTAGTCGACTAGAAATAGATACCAGTCACCAGTAATGAGAAATCGACTAAAAGGGAACTCAAGAGAATAGTATCATACAAAGGTATGTCGTACATTCAGAAAATAGAAAGGGAAGAGAGACACCAGAGAAGGGAAGCAAGAGGAGAAAGAGCCTTAGAGTTGCACAAAGGAAGGAACCCTAGGGAGAATGACTAGGAAGAGAATCCACTAGATTCGGGTCATGACCGACATGAAGAAGGCGTGGAACAAGAAGCGTCCCTTAAGGAGGAATAATTATGGATAGAGCAGCCAAAAGCTCTCCAATTAAGAGCTCCCAATGAAGGAACAACTCTCTCTACATTAAATACGCATACTCGAATACAGACTATTGTCAAAGAAGACCTATGACTATGAGCTGGTGACTTAAGTATATGGAGTCGACTAGGCGATGACACGTACACTAGATGACACCTCATTATACGTCGACCAGAGGAAGGGAATTGGGTGACCTTTCAAGCGGCACCCTCCCATCGAAGTATTCACTTGCTCTTATCGACACATGAAGGAGCACCCCCCCGCCAAATATAGCTTTAGAAGAAACAGACCATTCAGAACTTCAGTCAAATAGTTGCAGTGGACCATCGATAGCATAAGTCGACATCAAAAAAATGCAAGTCGACGAAGAATCGACAACCGACGGGAACAAAAGTTCCATCGACCAAAGTTCCGTAGAGACTAATACACCAATAACCCCACCACCCTCATCACCACCCCCACCTCCACCACCACCACCTCTTGAGAGCAGTGACAGTGATTCAGACATGGGTCATGAATCGGCTCACATTCCTCTTTTTGAAGGAGATGAGAACCCCAGAGAACATTGGTTCGTCTGCAAGTCGACTTGGGAGGCCAACCAAGTTATAGACAAAGATATACAAATGGCACAGTTCACAGGAGCCTTAAGGAAAAGGGCATTGATGTGGTACATGAAATTTTCAGAAAGACAACCCAGAGCGACAAAAGCCGAGATTAAGGCGCAATTTTTGTCATTTTTCAAAACTCTAGATGCTAAGCACTTGGCCATGAAAAAACTTAAAACTACATCACAAAAACTAGGGTAATTCGTCCACGACTACAATAAGCATTGGAAAGACCTACTAAGCCAGCTGGATTATGTTATAGATGAACAGTTACTAATCCAATGGTTTCTTGCAAGGCTATCTCAGAAAGTGCATCGACACATCAGCCTGGAGACATTCAAAACTTACAAAGATGCGCTAACAAAATCTCTTCAGGTGGAGATGGATGAAGACATACCCACTTACCCCACGGACCACAGATTTGAAGAATAGCTCAAAAATGTACAGAAGTCTCTGAAGGAGCTAAGCCTCAAGAATCAGGAGATTTGGTCCACCAAATGCTTGATGGCCGGCCATTCGAAAGATAACTGTCAACAAGAATATAGCTGACAAGACATTCGATTCGTACAAACCAAGTCCTTTTATTATATTTTCCAAGAGCACGGATATCACTCGATGAAATACTGCCCGTTCAACATGAAGAATGGAAAGGCTTCCTGGTGTGCCATTTGCGAGACCAAAAGTCATAACACGGCCAAATGTCAGTTAAACCTGAAGAACTGATAGAACTATCAGGTGATCTACCAAACGAATGTAGTGGCACAACATAATGAGCAAAACAATCTAGCAAACGATCAGAATAGACAAAGATACGATGGTTGATAATATGAGCACCGATACAACAATCGACTCCCAGGCTACGAAGAAAGAGGTCGATTCCCTGGGAATTGTGACAATCGACTGCGTCGACCTATCCAGTGCTTCACATGTTATAAAGAGGGTCATCGATATGCAGACTATCCATACAAGGATAGAACTGATCTCAAATTTTGTACTCACTGTGGGGTAGGGGATCACTCACTAGAGGATTTCCCTACCATATTAGAAAAAATTAATACAAAGAAAAATGTTAATGTCTTGTTCTGTGTGCAAAAAAATGATGTAATAACCACCAAAAATTTACATATTGTAACTAGATAAGGAACAAATACAGGAGCTGATAACCCCAAAATTAGTAAAATAAAGGAGAAAAATGTATATCCTGACCCACTGAAGGAAAAACAAATATACAAAGAAGCAACTAATATATTTCAAGAAATTGCACGACAAGAAAACATTCATAACAGTTGACCTAACGCAATAAATGAATTAATCCAGCTCGTTCAAACAGACAATTTAGTATCCCAGTTCATCGATTTGTTGTATGAAATAAAAGGTACCAACTCTGAAAAATAAACAAAGAACATCTACAGCTTAAATAAAAAAGACAAAAGAGATGCCGACCCACTTGTCGACTTGGAAATCGAAGGTTACCACATCTGACAAGTAGTGCTCAACTTTGGCTCACAAGTAAACATCATGACTCATGACACTTGGGAACAAACGGGCAGACCTCGACTCTATGAGTCATGCATATACTTGAAACTAGCTGACCAAGGCCTAATTGAACCCATTGAAGTCCGGAAAAACATCGACATGACTATAAAAGGAATCTTGACCAAGGTCGATTTTGAAATCATTGACCCGAAGGAAGGATCCAGCTCCTTCCCAGCGCTAGTCGGTCGACCTTGTCATAGAAAGATGAAAGCATCCATATTCTTGGACAAGGAATGAATAAAATTAAAAGAAAATGGACAAAAGGTCATTGTACCCATTCATCCATCTCAAGGGGAACCTTGGACTAAACCTATTGATGAAGAAGTCGATGTCCGACAACTCTACCAAATCCACAACAATGCAAATTACACAGAACCAAACATCCATGGAGAACTTCACTTAGGTAACCAAGACTTAGTTGGTTATAACTCAGACGCTGAATTATATGATTGGGAGATTGAGAACTATGAAACACAAGCAAGAGGGTGCTATACTATACAAAAAGTGTAGAAAAATCCCACCCAACAGTGCTTCATAGTGTCCATTGTCCCAAAAATCTTTGAAAAGAAAATGAGGGAACACCCTACCTTACAACTGACCAACCTGAATACTAAACAACTACCAAGGTATAAGGAAAGGGAATCACCAGTCATGCATGTCAAGCAAGTGTCTAAAAATATTGGTGAACATGGCTGACTTCAAATCCTAGTTGAAACTTTTACAGGGCAAGAAGCTAGGTCGTGGGATACCCATTAGACAAGACTACAGACCTGGACAACTGCTTCGACTTACTTTGTCGAAAGGTTTGGAGGAAAGAAGTTAACCCAACAAGCTCAAATACCTATATTCACTCAAGGACAAAACCCAGAAGATCATATCAAAACCTATGAAAAGGAGTGGAGAATACTTGGATACAAGGATGAACGAGCATGTCCCCACTTGTTCCCATCAACCCTAGCTGACTTACCAAACAAATGGCATAAGAAGGAAGAAGCTAGAGGTGAAACCTTCCTATGGCATGAACTAAGGGAAATTTTTATTAAAGATTTCAACTTTATACCCCAAAATAAAAACCTGGTCAAAAAAGTAAAACAAATTAAAGAATTTATCCAGCCAACTGAAAATAAACCCTTACAAGATCATTGACAGACAAAGAAATGCAACACAATACAAACACAGCTAAAGCCACAGTTGACAAGATTACAATTAGAAAACGAAAACACAGAAGGAAAAAGATTTATATGGAAATCGAACCATGTCGAAACAACAAAACCTATTTGCACCATCCTGAAAGTCGAAACAACAAAAAAAATAGATACCGACAGAATGACTATAGCTGAATTTCCTACCACATTCTCATAGTTCAAAGAAGGAATTCAACCGATCAATGAATCCAAAGCACTCGAGTGGCTAGATGCTAAAGTCAAAACTAAAGAATTCAACATCTCCAAGAATGATCGACCAAAAATGTCAAAGATTGGTGACTACTGGAGCGAAGAATAGACCATAGAGATAGTGAACTGACTAAAGGAGTTCCAAGATGTCTTTGCTAGAGATTACAAAGACCTAAAAGGCTTAGTCCACGAAATAGGAGAAATGAAAATTGATACTAAACCTGATGTTCGATTTGTGAAGAAAAGGCCTTATAAACTAGCTCACAAATACAAGGAGATAGTCAAAAAGGAAATTAATAACATGTTAGCAGCAGGCATCATCTACCCTATCGACCAATCAGAATGGACAAGTCCAATGGTGGTTCAACCTAAGAAACATGACCCAACCAGACTAAGAATTTGTGTCGACTTCAGGGAACTAAGCAAAGTAACAATGATAGACCCATTTCCAACCCCTTATGCAGATGAAATCTTGAATGAGGTTGCAGGACATGAATGCTACTCATTTACAGCTGGATTCTTAGGCTATAACCAAGCCTCCAATAGCTAAACAATACAAGAAGAAGACAACCTTTGTGTGTGAATTTGGTTCCTTTGCTTACAAAGTTATGCCTTTTGGATTAAAGAATGCACCTGTAGTGTTCTCTTGAATTGTGGTTAAAACATTTCAAGAATACATTTACAAGACCATGGCAATATACTTTGATGACTGGACAATATAATCCATGCTAAAAGATCATTGCAAATGGCTCAAACTTATGTTGGAGAGATGTCAACAAATTCAACTCTCCCTAAACATTAAGAAATGCATATTTGTGACCCCCATAGGGATATTATTAGGGCACATTGTCTGTAAGGAAGGTATTAAGGTTGAATTTGCAAAGATCAAAATTATCCTCGACCTAAAACCACCAGTAAACCCCAAACAAGTCAGGGTGTTACTTGGCCACAGAGGCTATTACAGAAAATTCATAAGATATTATTCAGATATGACCTATCCTCTTGAATAACTATTAAGGGAAGATCAATAATTTAACTTGACAGAGGAGTGCCACATATCATTCGAAAAATTAAAAAGAAAACTAGTCAAAGCCCCCATCCTAAAGTTTCCAAATTGGTTGATCAAATTCCATGTCCATATTGATGCATCAGGCCTAGCAATAGGAGAAATCCTAACTCAACCAGGAGATGATGGAATGGATTATCCCATAGTTTATAGCAGCAAAAAATTAAACAAGGCTGAAAGAAACTACTCGACCACAGAAAGAGAAGCCCTAGGAATGGTCTTTGCACTACAAAAGTATTGACATTATATATTAGCGAATCCATTTATATTCTATACTGACCATTAGGCCCTGAAGTATCTTGTCAATGAACCGCTCCATCATGGAAGGATTTGTCGATGGGTACTTCTCTTCCAAGAATTTGAGTTTAAAGTTGTTGTCCAACTAGGCAAGTTAAATGTCGGTCCCAACCATCTATCCCGAATAGACATAGGAGAAGAACCAAAAGGAGTCGACGATGACTTACTTGATGCACATTTATTTCAGATAGAAGCAGTCCCCACAGAACTAGAGGTAATAGCTCAGTTCTTAAAAGATGGACATGCACCAGAAGGTATGAGCACCAAGAAAAAGAAAATATTAGCTATGAAGGTTGCACCATACAATCTCATTAATGGATTTTTATACAAAATGGGATTAGATGATATTCTCAGAAGATGTGTACTAGAGCAGGAACGAGACCACATCCTCCAGGAAGCACACTATGGACCTACAGGATGACATTTCCAAGCAGACACAACTGCAAAGAAAATCCAACAGTCAGGATTATGGTGGCCGACACTCCACAGAGATTGCAAAAATTTTGTTAGTCGATGTGACAGATGTCAACGACTAGGTCGACCCTTTCCTAGTACAGAAATTCCCTTGATATCAGTAAACTCCAATTTCGCATTTGAAATCTGGGCTATAGAATTCATAGGACCATTTCCTATACCAGCAAAAAGGTCAGGTGAAAGGTATATCATTACTGCAGAAAAGTATGTCACTAAGTGGGAAGAAGCTGAACCGGTCAATACATATTCTAGTGAGATAGCTGCTAATTTTATATATGAGAATATCATCACTAGATTTGGATGTCCACTAACCCTAATTAGCAACCAGGGACACACTTTATCAATAATACTATCAAAACCCTAACTGACCAGTTCCAAATCGACCATCGTCGGAGTACAGCATATCATCCTCAGTAGAATGGAGCAATTGAAGCATTCAATAAAAAATTAACAAGAGGATTAACTAAAATATGTAATGCTAACAAGGATGACTGGGATGAGAAAATACCTATAGTATTATGGGCATACAGAACAGCCTATAAATAATCGACCGACCAAACTCCTTTTCGACAAGTCTATAGACAAGAAGCAGTAGTTCCACTACACTTCCGACAACAGACACCTATTATCACAGAAATACTACATGTCAATGTCGAACACATAAAGAAGGACCGACTATTTTAACTCAGCAAGCTAGAAGAGCACCGATTCATGGCTATACAACACCAAGAAATCCAAAAGCAACAATAGAAAGCATGGCACGACCGCAACATCAAGAAAAAAAACCTGTCGGTCGGCGACCTTGCTTTACTATACAATAGTCAAGTCAAAGGAAAACCTAAGAAGCTCCACACAGAATGGATGGGACCTTACGTGGTCGAAGAGATACATCCCAACGGATCAGTCCAACTAAGGACCTTACAGGGCCTGGTATTTCAGAAACTCGTTAATGGAGCCCGACTAAAACACTACAAAAACTAAATTCACCTATTAAAATAAAATAAAATCATATAACGACCATAACCGTCAACCAAAATCCATAAAAAACTAAAAATTCCAAAAACAAAATAATATCCTATAGATAGAAAACCATGACAAGAAATCACCATCTCGACAACCGCCATCATGACCATCGACCACTTTCATCGACTGACTATTTTCGTCGACCATTCTCATCACCGACCTCAACCGACGACTTCAATAGTCCCATCGGGCATTCATGACATCGAGCACTGAAAGCAATCCGCCATTAACACAAACTCATGTATTCCAGCTGGAACATCATGTCTGCCATTAATACACCCATTCCCGCACAAAACCATAGCATCACCTATAAATACTAGATTACGGAAGGTTCGTTCACCACAACCTATACAGACAAAGCATCAGAACATCCAGTCGACCAAAAGGCGAGAACCGCTTAGTGACATCGACCAAACCGACACAATGGCCCCTAAGCAGACTAGAGCATCGACCAAAACCAAGGAGATACAGGCCACGGATACACCCTTAGTCCACAGGATGAATAACATTAAAAAATGCTAAATTACAAGAAGGTTCATGGCAAAAGCTATGGACCGAGATACAAAAATGGGCCTTTGTCGACAAAAAGGCCACTCAAGTAGCAGAAAAAATCAAATGCAGCACTCTCTTCGGCTATGCCAATGCACCACTGATGGCCAACTTTGGCGGCACGAAGGAAGCTGCTATTAAATTCATCATTAGTCGATATCACAATGCCCGGTTCTACTTCGACGAGCTGGTCGACATCTCTGGAGATGTCATCTCCAAGCTGACCGGTCTCTCTAATAAAGGAGACCCCATACCAGTCAGAATCAAAGAAGGACTAGTCGAAGAGCTCACTGGGTCACCTTATGGTAAAAACTCCAAAGGGTTGATGATTAGCCAAATCACAACCTGAACACCACAGACTGTGGCCAAAATCATTGCAATCACACTCACTCTAGCAGGTCGAGGAAATGACCTTAAGTTAGAGATGCTAGAAGCCATAGACATCATTGCCACCGACGGATGAATATACAAATGGGGTGATTATGTCACCGACATGGTGAAGAACATCTATGAAATATGCCAAGAAACCAAGGGAATCATAAAGTTACCCTCCCTCATATTATGGATTGTCATGTACCACATCTTCCCAGAGGGGAGTCCAGTCTTTCAGGAATCATCGAAGTTCGACATGTGGAGGTTCAAAACCCTTCTCCTAGAAAGGAACCTTGCACAAACTTGAGCGTGGAAAATTATTTCTGGAGAATTGGTTCCAACAACTCAAAGTCCGCATGACTAGATGGAGGGTGCCTCAAAACATCCAATGAAATCAACCCGCGAACTCCCACATCTAGCTGGAGCTCGACCATACCTCGATGTGGTACATGCAGGATGAGAATTCCAACGCCAAAGCCCTCAAATACTATCCATTTGTCGACCATATATTTCGAGAACTATATTGACAGGCCAAGACAAAAATACCAGTACCAGCAACAACAAAAAAAATCAACTTCTCAATCGAGGAACCACTCATAGACCAGGAAAAGGAGGAAGACTATGAGCTCAACCTCTACATTAGCAGATTTGTGTCGGAGAAGACACCGGTCGACTACAGATAACTATAAAACCTCCAACCACAAAGAGAACAGAACCCCAGACCGCAAAGCCAAAGCCACAGCCACAACACTAGATAACTCCTCCGGCTACAGAAAGTGTCGTCCCGAATCAGGCACCAATGGGCGAGACAGAACCCGACAACCCTGAGTATGCTATTACAAAAGGCATTATTTGAAAACTTTCAAAAGAAATAGCAGTAGCCAGGAAGAAAATAAAAACACAAGAATAGCAACAAGGTAAAGGTAAGAGCAAGCTTATTATTGTCGAATCATCCGAGGATGAGGACGAACTAGCATCCACGACCCTTGACATCATAGAGGATGCTGCCGCAAATAAAGTGCAGGTCGAAACCTAGTTCCAGCGCTTTGTCGACACAGGAGCACAAGCCGCTCGACCGAAGAAATAAAAAACTACGATGATGCTTAAAAATGTCGTCGATCTTGTGTCGACACCTCCACCCCCATCACCGACCAAAATAACCGAGGAGCAAGCACCGGCACCACAGTTAGTTAGCCCCCTTGACTTATACAAAAGTGCAATGCCAGAGACGGTAAAAGAAAAATTTGATAGCTCTAGCGACTTGGAATATTTCTTTGAGACACTGCCTGTATTGTTTAAGTCAGCTCAGAATATTTGTACACAGGAACCTATCTTCATAGGACAGGGCACACAGCCCCCAATTGTTGCAACCATCACATCGACTTTCAAAATAAATCCCAACAAAGAAGGTAAAGTGATTGGACATCGGTCCTCCATTATTGCACCAACCGACCCTGTACCCCAAGTCGACCCACCAACCACCGCGCCTACTGAGGGTGAACCCCACCTAAACTCACATCCTCAACCCGACGACCCACCACTCAACCATACCTCGCCCAAATCAATCACCCCCAACCATTCGCTAACTCCATCACCACCACCACCACCACCACCCCTTGACTCAGAGACAGGCCCACCACAACCGACTACATCCACACAACCAGAGGTGGTAGTCATCCCACCTCCCTAACCAGACAAACCATCGTCCTCTAACACACAAACCAAAGATCTTGCATCGACTGTTGCAGTTACATAGGAGGCAGACAAAGAAAATGTCAAGAAGAAGAAGGAGGAACAGAAGAAGGAGCATCATGGAAAGCCTCCCAAACTCCAAATTAGCTTGAAGGATGCAAGCTCCTTGATCGACACAAAGATGGGACAACTCCTCAAAACCCTAGCGAGTGAAGCAAAGAAAAGGAGTGAGCGATGAAATAAAGAACTCAAGGACAAAAACACAGAACAGGTCGAGTTTCTTGACAAATGCAAGAATTTGTCCCAGATCGTCATGCCGAGCCCCATAGAGGTCGACACAGATAGACTGCTTGAAAGAGAGTATCATCTATTTGACAGCATGGTGTCAACCCTCCAAGCACACATTTAGTAAACCAAGGAGGAACAAAAAGAGGAAACTGCTTGACTCCTCATGGCATAGCACACTACATTTTCCGAAGCATATAAAGTATTGCAAGATCATATGGAGGATTCTGTCGTAACCGAAGAAGTACTAAGAGACTGGCCTACTCACTACGGGCAAGTTTATCAACAAACTCGACAGACTTAACAAGGCTTTCAGCATTAGAGAGCAAAAAAATCACTGAGGAAGCACTTAAAATGACAATAGAAGAACAGATAGTGCTTGAAACCGCCAAACTACAAAAACTGGAAAGGGAAGCACATCAGTGGGTGCAACAAGCTCTCCCTAACTTAGAGAAAGTCAACATCATCTACCCGCAGATGAAACGACTTATTGAAACTACAGAGAAAAAGGACCAGTTCATGGGTCCTGACATGGATAGGATATCTGAAGTCTCCATCTTAGACAAGATGTCGATCTTATCAGCCTTGACCACACTCACCATCGACATCCAGAAAATTTTGTAGAGTTGGACAGATTTCCAACATCACCTCGCAGTCATAGCTCCAGCAATTGTAGAAGTTTGCATATAGAAAAGACGAACCATCAGACTTCACAGCCCACTGCAATAACTAGTAAAGGCCAGCAGGAATTTTGTACCTCCATGTTTCTTCAGGATGAAGAAACATTTTGTTCATGGGGGAGATGTAGAAGGAGCAAGTCAATAAGTCGACTTGAACGTTAGCCAAATTAGTCGATGGGCCGACTTAGTCGATCAGCTGACTAAGTCGGTCGGCTGACTAAACTAAGAGAATAGGTTGGCTACCTAAGGTCGTGTTGGTTCACCGAACCAACAGGTAGTTATTTTGTAACCATTATGTAATCATATATATTAGGCTGTTGAGCCAGATGAGAACTCAGTTTAGTTCTCTGTGTTGTATGGACTCATTTGTATAATATAATCTATTTATTCACCTATCTGTTCTTATCTCTTGTCTCTATTATAT
>LPNX011001380.1:90530-176691 GCA_001517045.1 Pseudotsuga menziesii | reverse complement strand
TACCCCTAATTGTCACCTAAAATCAGAGTTTTTCGTTTATTCTAGTATTATGTGGCATCTAAAGTGTCCTTAAAGGAGTCCATGATTGTGCATCATCCCATACATAATTTGAGAAATATCATTTGCAATAGACCCAATTCAAGCACTCAACTCAAAAGACTCACAAAATACTTGGAGAGTTGTCGAACTCAAAACAGGTATTACTCTTTACAAGATATTCAATCTATAATTTTCACCATATTGAGATTGTAATTCATGCATTTAATAGCATTATTGATCATAAGTACAAATCTTCATTTTTAGGCGTGTACTTTGTTAGTTTAAATGGTTGTGCTCATATTCTAGAGTGGATCCTGTGAAACACCTCACATATCTATGCACTTTTATATGTGCTAAACACGATGTTCCTTTGGGGGGCCTTCAGAAACTTTATGGAAAAATGAAAGCTTCTCTATATGTTTCATTCACATTAATGAGTATTCTTCATGAAGTGTTGATCCAATTTTATGTAAGAAAGGGTCCCTTTTCTCTTAAAAAGACATTAAGATAAATCCAAATAGATTTGTTCATTTCTATGTACTCCATTCTTTCAAGGACTAAGATGATTCTCATTTACAATGTCTTTACCATTATGAAACCTGCATCTAATAAATCCTATTAAATGTGTTATAAAATATTATAATGACTAAATCACCAAGATTTACCAAAGCTGAAAATTTAATTCAAAAGAAATGATGGTGGGTATGTAAGATAAAACAAATGGAAGTTTTTTTTCAATATGCTTCATCAAACAAACTATTTTAATTTTAACATACATGTTTAGATGAACACCAACTGGCAAAACTTGGAATCTAAAAAATAAATAAAAAAGAAAAAAGCACCAATTGCAATTATTTATTTTATCCTTATTTTCTACCTCATTTAGAAGTTGAATTTCTTGCAAGTCATAGAAGTGTAACAGATGGATGTTATCCACCACCATCTTGCTTTCACATATCAAAAGGGAATGCAAACTTGAAGTTGAATTTCTTGCAAGTCATATAAGTGTAACAAATGGAGGTTATCCATCACCATCTTGCTTTCACATATCAAAAATGAATGTAAACTTTGGGTATGTTAAAAACATTAAATAAAAAAAAAATCAAAGGAAATTAGGTTATTATTGAAATGTCTTACAAGAAAGTTGTACTTGAGAGAGTTACAAAAATGAGCATAGAGCATAAGTTCAGTGTGAAAAAAGTGGTTAATGAGCTTAAGTTCACAGTGAATAAAAGTGGTTATTGTTCTCTTGTAGCATATTGTGCATCTCTATTGTTATTAAAGGTGTTTATATTAAAATAAAAATAGTCATCATTGGAGGAAAAACCATATATGAATATAAATGGTTACCATTTGAAAAAAAATATATGTATATGAAAATGGTAAAAAATATTCTTATTTCAAAAAGAAAAACATATACAAATAAAAATAACACCCATATGAAAAAAAAATGTTTACATAGAAATGGTTAACATTTGAATATTTTCACAAAATCATGTGTGAACAGGAATGCTATTTCAAGAGGCTAGCAATTAGTTTTCCATCCTTGAAGGGAAAATACAAGACCTAAAGACATTGAATTTGGTGCATGATCATAAAACAGGTCTGCCGGTGACTACCAACACGAACACGAAAATGCTGCTCTGAATCCAGGTCTAAGGCTGAAGATATCCTAGTTAAGGTAGGTGGGTTCGAAGTTCTGTTCCGTACAGGTAATAAATTATTGCTTCATGAAGAAGAGGTTGGGCATGACTGTTCCTTGCCTCCAAGCCATCCATCGTCGTAGCCTATAGGGTTCCGGGCAGTAGAAACAAAAGGGTAAGGCTGATGCTATCCATCCATGCATGCCCTGAACCGGGGGCTCCTAAAGGTCTGATACTGGTGCTCCTTCCTAAGGTCTTATAAGAGTGCGTCTCTAATGGGTAAAAGGGTTTCTGGATGGCTCAACCTGACCTGCCTGGTCTCTCTCGACACGTTCATTCATCAAAAATCCAAGCTGGCTGGGCATTGACCCACAAAACAAAAGGGGTAAGGTTCTATCTCTCAGACCCCTCCATCCAAGAGCAGAAGATGGGGCAAAGTGTGGAGAAACATAAAATTTTAGAAGGCTGTATTGTTTCTATTAGTAGCAAAAATTGTAGGAAATATCAAGAGTCCAAGAATTTAAATAAGGAGGTTGTGAGGCACTATTCAACCTAGAAAAGAACCAAATATAGTTTGGTAGATGGATATAGATGGATAGCATCCGCTGAATTAGAAGATTTTGCAAGTAATGTGGTTGATAAAGTTATATTATTGAAGATTTGAAGAGATTCTTAGGAGACATAAAAAGAACAAACTAACACTCACAAGTAGAAGCAACATACGCTTCAACATACTTGAACTACAATGCCTTTATCTCATTTCAATTTTTACTATCAAATAAGAACATCATAAATGACAATATTATAAACCTTAATACATAAAATGTTTTGAAACAGTTTGAAGCAAAGATTGTGTATACAGATCACTGCAGACTGATCTGGATCTTTTTAGACTGGTGTAATGCTTTTTACCAGTCAATAACAGAAGTCACATATAGTGCTTTAATGATTTGAGGGGTTAAGATAAGCATGATCGTAGTCAATATGCAAAGGATGATTTAGTAGAAGTATTCTTATAAAGTGGTAACTTTTATTTTGTTCCACTCAAACCAATAATATTTTAGAGATTGATTATAACTGACAAGTGACTGGAATATTTTAGAGATTGGTTATAACTGACAAGTGACTGGAATATTGACATGATAGGTATCTTTTACAAATGACTGGCCAAAATTGGCGTTGGAAATACTAGTTGGCAACTTGGCACACAATTTTACAGCTAAATTTCATGTTTGAGTACGAACAACAGTGAATTGATTACTTCATTATGTCTTGGTTATGCGGCATAATCCTTTTTGTCCCAAGCCAGAAAATGGACTAATATTGAGGAAGAAACATAATTCTAACTCTGATGCAGTCTACAAAACACCATCTTGACTAATCACAACATATTATTGAAGCAATACAAAACCTAATAGCATAACATTATCATGCATTGTTCATATAAATCAGTAGCAGGAAACCATTCACATAATGAACTAAATTTTCATGGTGGAGAACCCTCTTGGGGTCATAAAGATCACTGCAATAATTGTATTTATATTCAAGAACCAGGAATACATCCATAGACGCTTACAATAGGCTTACAACCTTTTCTCTTCATTCTTTCTCACTCTTTGATGCTCCTAGTCCTCACAGTCATTAGCAATGGTGAACAGTCATTTAGAATATTCTCCCTATGGCCACAGTCATCTCATTCATTGTCTAATGCGATCCTAACATTTATACTTATTCTCTCTACACTCATATTTACTATTTGAATTCCTCATGACATACCAGCATGCAGGCACAACCTCCTCTGATTTTAGATCTCTCTATGACCTGCTTAGAATTGAGATTGAATACCATTCAGTTTGACGATGATGCTATTGCATCATACTCTCTTGGTACGAAAATATGTGAGCATCCTATTCAGAGGATTGCTGATAAATTGATAACCATGATAATCCTCTTCTTTCTCTATTTTTTCCCTTCTACTCCATCTTCACTTTTGGAGTCCTTCTCCTTGCCAATTAAGCTTCTCATGGCTGCAACCAAAGTCACAGGGTTTGCCAGATTTGAAGCTTGAGGTTTGAATTCAGGGGAATCTGGAATCGCCAATTAGGATTCGCCAAACTTCTATACAAATTTGGCACAAATTTTAATAGGTGTCAACAGAGTAGGCCGCTACTGAATGCAAATGGAGGAGGTCGACTGCGTGAGTTCAAAAATCTGAGGGAAGGGCGTGAAACCTGAAACACTCATAAGTGTTTTGTTCTTTGTTAGAAGGCCCCCGCATCAACAAGAACCAATGAATCCATTCAATGCATTGATGCATGCACTGGCAGCGTTACAAGGTACTCACAGGTCAACACGATTTACATGATGAAGAGCACTGGCAGGGTTACGTATAAATAATATTTTAAATTTGCACATATCAAATAAATTATATATATATATATTAAAAACATTTTCAACAAAATTATATACAAATTTCATATATAATATATATTATAAATTAATAACAAGTTAATATATACAATTTCATATATAATATATTATAAAAAAATACAAGTTTGCTAAAATATACAATTTCATATATATTATAAATGAAAAAAATATATTTATAAAAAAAATAAACATGTTAATATATATAAATGTTATTATACATATATTTTTCAAACATAAAAATCAGCTTCTTGATATTAAATAACTTTATTAAAGAAAACAATTTCAAATTTGTTGACAGTCTTTTTTTTCATTAAAAAATATATAAATATATTTCTTGATATTAAATAACTTTATTAAAAAAAAACAATTTTAAATAGGTTTACTGTCTTATCTTTCATTCAAAAGTACATAGATAAGCTTGCTAGCTTCCATAATACTCTTAAAAAGTGAAAGCCTTTTCATTTATCTAGTGCATAACTAATAAATCCAAAAACAGAAGCCCTTCCTTCTTAATAACAAACTGTTTTATATCACAAAATATTACATATTATCATACAAAAATGGAATATAACATGTCCATTCTACCAAGTTATCAAGATGTCAGACTAATAACCTTGAAATGAACAATGTGATATCACTTGGCAGTTCTGAAATTCTTCTTAATGTAGTAGTACCTTCTTCAGTCCAATATATTTTTTTTTGTTATTTGTGTGCTAAATTTTTAGCATTGAATTGTTGATAAATTTGATTGAAAGATTAAACATAGAGATTTATATTGCTCTTAGAGTGTCCTAATTTTATGTTTTTAATGGTCTAAAAGGGTTGCTTGAAAATTTGATATCAACTATCACTTTAGAATTTCTTACTATTTGAAGGGAATCATATGTGCTAAATTTTTAGCATTGAACTGTTGATAAATTTGATTGAAAGATTAAAGATAGAGATTTATACTGCTCTTAGAGTGTCCTAATTTTATGTTTTTAATGGTCTAAAAGGGTTGCTTGAAAATTTGATATCAACTATCACTTTAGAATTTCTTACTATTTGAAGGAAATCATATCTTTTGACATAACAAAAATGTAGTAATCTCCATAGAGCTATTAATTTATCTCTAGTGTTGGTGCCTTCTCCACATCCCATCCATACATGAAACCCGTGCTTAGTCAACTACCACTGTAGAATTTCCTGCTATTTGAAGGGAATCATATCTTTTGACATAACCAAAATGTAGTAGTCCCCATAAAACTAATAATTAAGCCTTAGTATTAGTGCCTTCTCCATATCCCATCCATACCTGAAACCAGTGCTTCGAATTAAATTTGATCATCATATCTACTCCACATTGTCTCAATTGAAAAGCTTTATAGTTTATCTATATATAAATAAGTTATACCTTTCTACTAAATGTCTTTAGGAAAAAGGGGATTTTGATCCCTCAAGATATGGAGGTAATTAAATTTGTAGGGTATCATGGTTCTTATTCAATTGATTTTTAGTACCTATTTTGAAAATTTAGAGAATTGTAGTTAGATTATTTGAAGAAGATATAAACTTTTATTTAGGCATGTAAGCTTTGCTTATAACTATTTATAATGATTTTGGATCACATAAAAAAATATAATTTTGTTTATATATATAGAAAAAAAATATTTTCTATTTTTTTTCTATTTCTTAAATCAATCAAAATATAAGAGTTGGATCCACAATAGTTATCAGAATGAGGACAGTCTTTCGACTTCCATGCTAGTAATAGACCCAAGGGAAATAGGTCATATACAAACTAATTTTAACATATTGAGAAGCTAATAAAGAGTTTACATGACGGTTGGCAGAGCAACATAATTTTTTTGTTCTTGAATATATAGACAACCTTCCTGAGAGTGGATTGCTTCCTTTGATAAAGCAACCGCTTTTCTGTTAATTTCTCTGCATACGTGTGCAAAGGAGATATGAAGAATATTTGATCTGACTTCAAAGATTATGTTCAAGAAGGGAGTCAAAGCAATACCAGACGTAGACACTGTGCTTTGCTTTGAACACCAGTCTCTTGGAATCATCAAAGATCTGAATTATTCCAAACATTTGAATGATAAGTAATTTGGAATCATCGAAGATCTGAATTTTAGAAATATCTTTTGAGGAAACAAACCTGAGAAGAATCCACAAAGCACATGCTTCCGCTTTATTGTCCTTATTGTTTGATCCTCTGCCTGCTCCAAACTTGAGATTGAAATAATGTTGTTGATTAGTAAAGAGTATAGCTCTGCACCGCAACGACCCGGGGTCCCTTGACCGGCCCTGTCGAAGAAGCCCCAGGCATAGAAAGTTGATCTCTTTGTTTTTTGGGCAGTCTAATATTGATCGGTTCTGGTTTTTTCCTTGTCTTTTTAAATAAGGTGGAAGCTTTATGTGCCAACATGCAAACGTTTAGAGACTTCCCTTCCAAAAGAGTTTTATTTCTGGAGACCCTCAGATCCCCAGATGATAAAGGCAGGGAAGTGCTTCGAAGGATTTAATCATCGGATCGTTATGCCAATCTTTAAACCATTGGACCAATGAATCGCTAGACCATTTGCCGGCGCACTAAAACTGGATTAAAACGTCCTGCCATACCTGTTTAGAGAACGAACACTTTACAAAAGGATGATAAACTGTTTCCTCTTCCAAAATGCATAGAGTACACCTGCTTGGACCGTTCCAGTTCCTCTTCATACAGTTATCCCCAAGTCAAAATCCTGTTAGATAAGGCTAACCAAGCAAAGATTTTATCATGAGGGGACACCACAGCTTCCAAATCTGTATCCACCACCACTGCACGTTTTCAACGCCGAGACCTGGAAAAGAGGAGTCATAGCCCAATATGGCTGTGAGCTTCCTATTAGCCTTATTTTTGGACCAAACCAGTTCATCATCACCGTCCGATAATTGAATTCCACTTTTAAATGGACACCCAAATTGAAATTCTTCGCATAACCCTTTAGTGTTGTCATTGTTTTTCCTTTAAACAGGAAAACCAACAGCCAAACAGGATTTTTAAGGTTAGGAATTCCATTGTAGGTCATTCAATGGCCGTATTCAAAACGTTTTCACCGATTTCTTCTCGAAATCAACCAACCTTCAACCGATCGCACATCCATATTTTTCTTGTAAATCGTGAAACGGAGTGACCCCGATGGACTTCTTGGGAGGAGGAGAACTTTTGACTGAGTTTTGCGCTGATCATGCCCGATACGAGTAAGCAACAAATTACTTGTTTTCATGTAATTTCTGAAGGGAGCAAAGGGCCAGGTAGTGGATTCTATGTTGAAGACTCTGAAACTTCGAGAACGTCATTGAATTTGGTCAGAACCTCCAAGTCCATCAGCTTTGCGATAAACACATTCGAGGCAGTGAAGCGACGGGTGTTCAATTCTGCGTCAGCGGGAATTGACGACCCCACCGAACCTCTGCAACAACAACAATAGAAAAATTCTTCAACACACGTGGTAAAAAAGACACGTGGCAACATATTATTTGGTAAAGAGACGATCAAAGATGAGCAAATCAGATCCATTGTTTTACAAAATGGACCTCAGAGATATCGCATATATTTTAATTAAAAACTTAAAATAATATCTTAAATTAAAAAGTCATGTTTTTTTTATATTTATATTATATAATCTTTCTATAATCCAAAAATATCAATATAGATTTATCTTAAACATGGCTCTATGAAGCATCAAGAGGAATCAAGATCTCTTGAGGTGTAAACCCTTTTTAATTTACAGAAATGTCTAATAAGTACTCCTACGTGGAAGGAAAATGGCCAACTTGTTTAAGTATTTTCAAAATAAGATAAAAGAATGAGTTGAGTAACATTAATAATCATATAATCAAATAGTTTTAAAAAAAGTGCTTTACTTGTCTTCTTTAAAACTAATAATGAATATTAAGAGTAGTTAATGAGTAAAATAATCCATATAAAATTTTAAAATATAGATTTCCATAATAAATTAGAATTTGAAAAACATTTTACCATCAAATGAAGATTTTAAACAATTATCCAGATGTTTTTGAGAAATTACTTGTTTTTCTTTATAACTAAACATGAACATTTACATGTTAAGGTTAACCTTGACTTGGGAATGAGCAGTATTGACCGACCAATAATATATCTATTTTCTAAGGTAAATCTAGTGTTGCTATTGCAATTTTTATTATTTTGTAATTTATTTTATAACACATATTTTATTCCGAACATTATGTCTCCTTAGGTTTCAAGTTAACAAAATTTTAAATTGAAATTGATATATAATTACATAAATGTGTTTTACAATTTAGCTTATTTAAAATTAAATTTTATATGTTATTGGTTTTATAATTTTTCTTTATACTAGTAAGTCAATTGAATTTTACTACTCAGGTTGTAAGATTGTGAGTATTGCCTAATATGGTTGTATATTTATGAGTATAATATTTTTTATTTTTTTAATTATAAAGGGACATGTTATAAGTTTTTATTTTTATTTTTTACTTACATCTCACCCATTTGAGATGTAGAAAGCCTAGCCCAATAATCAAACAACAAAATAATTTCAATGCTACTATCATAATGCCTCTTGTATGTGTGAATTTTGGCATCAATTCTCATTTATAGTATGTTGTTTAAGATGAATAAATAGAAAGAGTGAACACCCTTTTCTCTCAAATCTATATCATATAATTTTTTTCTCTTAGTGTAAAATATTCATTTAAAAAAAATACACCATAAAATTAATTATACTAGCATACCCCCAAGCAGGGGAAATGAAACCTCTAATAGAATTTTGATATGTTGAAAAAATGAGAAAGTTTTGTGTACATGTAGATAATATAAGTTTATGGGTTGAAAACAAGTCTAGTGAATTTATGGAGGGCATAGTAATCGATCAAATTTAAAGGAAAATTCTAGTGCAAGTACTAATAAGCAACAAATAGAAACTCATGTAATTGATGGCAAGTACAATGAAATGTACATTAATTTGTCATATTAGAAAGTATACATATGCGAGTAAAACAATAAAGAGCTAGGTAGTCATCAATTTTGACTCTAATTATATTGGCAAGCAACATTGGTATTTTCATTTGGTATGAGGAATGCAGGGATTGAGGGATGCAACTTTAAGTGTGAAAAGGACAGAAAATGAAGGTGTGCCTCTTGCTTTTCATGAAGTGTGATGTATGGAATGTACTTCATATTTTCCATGACGTTCAGTGTTACCAATGTCAATGGTTGACCTTGTTAATGTCAATCCTTGGGATTTATAAGAATCTGGAGCCCTGCGTGTATAGTTGTTGCATGTATGTTAAACACTAGTAGGAACGAGGAGCAATAGTGGGCTATGGAAAGAGGTTGTTGAGAAGATAGTGTTTTTTATGGTGCTTAAAAGGTATGGTTGACCTATTCTTGCAGTTCCTTGGATGATCATCTGCAATGTCTCTTTAGTTCCTTGAAATTGTGAATGTTGTAGGACTATGTCAAATGCAAGTTGTCGATTGTGAGATATTGTATTTGTGGAAATAGGTAGGGGAGTGTTATATCGAGAATAGACCTTCTAACACATGGAAAACTACATTCATGGATTGCAATGACGATGGGTTCATCTTGTACCATCCATTGTCTTTTTAATCGAGTCTACCAATATATATCCCTGTCATGGAAGAGGTCACCAAAAGCGGTACCATTGAGAATCCTAATAGGTCTTTAACATAATGTTAGTGGGGTGAGCACATACCCGCCCATTTCACTGACATGATGCCAACAAGAGAAGTACATCTTTAAGAGATTAGATGTATTCCTCTCCGTAATGTTTAAATGTCTATACAACTCTAGGATGAAGAAGTTGAAATGTTTGTCATCCTACCTAAATGACAAAATATTTCAAAATTATTTACTTTTAAATGTTTTAAAAGAGAAGATTCAATCGTGATCACTGCCCACAGATACTTTATCAAGAGATGCTAAAACTAAGGCTTCCTCTAAATTGAATTGCTTTGTCATATGAGTCACAATTGTCGAGTTTATTAATTTAAATAATTTTGTTAAACCCAAAATGGGTGATAAAAGTGACAATCATCACATACATTCATGTTCTCTCAATAGAGTTTGAATGCACATGCCATATTGAATTTTGTATTACATTTGATGAATCTCTTTAAAATCTGAGTGTCGTTGATTCACTTAAAATTTGAGTGTTGCCGGTTCACATAAGTATTTGTAAAAAATAAAATCTTGATTCAACTAAAATCATATTTATTTATATAATTTTATAAAACAAAATTTATTTTAAATATTAATACTATGGATGCTTCTTTTCCATCTCGTGAATAAGAATTTAAAAATGTACACATTATTATAAGATACTTATATCATCTTCAAATTACAATTGTTGATTGATGTCGTGGATACATATAGAAATTGGACATCTTCCCTCCAAGTGAATGGAATAGGAGTAGTCTAAATATGTGGTCCATTTTTCCCATTAAATTTGATGATGAATTTGGGAATTCTATATATGAGTTGTAAAACTTGTATATTTCGAGTACCCAGGGTTTCTGAGAGTGTTGAATCCATTTTTTCACTCAAGAAAATTATTTAAGTTGCAAAAAAAATAGAAATCAAACAAAAAAAATTGTCATATTTTGACTAGAAATTGTCAAAAAAGCAAAAAGGTTGCACATTTAGGCTCTTCCGAAAATGAAATAAGGTATAAGGTTATTATTGTTGTTGTTTAAGAAGAGCAGCAGGGTTGTTTGATGCAGTGAAAAACAAAGGAATGATATCACTATTATTTCATAAGGGTGAGAGATTCCTAATGCTTTCTCCCAAGCAAAGTGATGAAAACCAAACGGGTTACTAATAAGGGACTAAGATGACAAAATTGTTGGTCGAGTGCTTATTAGGTGATTAGAGTGTCACTTTTCAGCCTATATAATAACAGTTGAAACCCAAAATATTTCTATAGAGACGGGGCACCTTCTTAATAGGTAAACCCCATTTATGTAATGAATGAAGCATTGCTTCAAATGGTTATTATTATTATTGAAGTTCCCTACGAGCTTCCTATAAGAGTAACATCAACTCCGAAGAATAGCTAAAGTGGAAGATGAGGTTAAAAATATAGAAAGCAATCCTATTAATTAATTTCTAAACAAACCAACCCTTATATAAATTTGATCATGTATATACGACAATGGTGTAAGCGCTTCTTATCATCTATCTGCTAGACATTATGTTTTTGGTGGTCTGCTAGGTGTGGCGTGTTCTTCAATTTCTCTTCTTGCTACCTTCGTTGCCAGTGCTACTTATACTTATTCGATTTCTCTTCTTGCTTTGATGCATAGGGATATGGACCGTTATATATGTATATTAAGCATTCAGTCTTATAACAATTGCCTAACACTCTTTGATGATCTAAGTCCATTCTTAGGCACATTAATTTCTCAATGAAATGATAGAGAATACCTCATATTTAATTTCTCAATGAGCATCATTGCATCGAAGAGGTGCATTCTACAACTCAATAGAGAGAGATGTGTAAGTCATTATGTGCTCATCCTAGAGATGACATGTGTCTTTTATAAAAAATAACATGTCAATTCAATTTAGATTTAAAATATTTTTTAGAATCACATATATAAGACTACAAATTAGAACCATAAACATTTCGTTCACATTTCCTCAACATTTCCACTCTAAAAAAGGGTTTAGATAGATCCTTTTTAAGATGGATCTATGCTAGTATTTAAATCCTTTACCATACTAATTCAAAGAAATGAAAACCTCACCATAATAAAGATGAATTGTTTACTATTTAAGTCCATTACCATACTCATTTAAAATTACCATACTCATTCAAAGAAACAAAGACCTAACCAGAATGAAGATAGATTGTCTAAAACTGAAACCTATAAAGAGATCAAGCAAGAAAATGAGCGCATACACCCAAGAATTGAGGTCGTATGTTGTATAAGCCGAATGATGAACTTATAAAAGGTGAATCGTCCACATGACCCCATTTGGAAGGCGAATGAATTTTAGATAGAACATGGTATATTTTGTACAAGTTTCATCGTGCCAAATAGTTCACATGTTTACGCAAGAATATGTTCGAACTATTAACTCTATTTAATTTTCTATGGTACTTATGACAATAAGCATGGGTTGTGGTATTTAGTGTGTTGATTATTCTTATGTAGAGTTGTCCTTGAGGATTAGAAAGTAGTTAGATCTAACTAGAACCGAAAGACATTTTCCCACTAATTTAACTCTTAAATGAGTAAGAGGTCGAAATATTGTATCCCATGTTGTTAGTATTCCAGAATAGTATTATGGTCCTTTACGTTGAGGTATACATGTGACACGGGGGCTTCACTTATTGACCAATATCCTATCACGTTAGTTCATATTGTGAGTTTTAAAATTATCAAAAATTGAACCAATATATTGCAGGTATTGGGGGGATGACGGGTTTAAGGTTGGGGTGGGTAGGGTGGTTTATAAGGATTGAGCTATAAAAAGGGGTGGGGAGGAGGTTTTAAGTATTGGGAGGGGGTTTCAACAAAAATACTTTGGGGCAATATCTTTGGAAATTAAGGGTATTCTTTAATATCCCATGATCGCACGTGCTATGTGAGAGGTTCACTAAGTGAAGTCCCCGTGACATGTGACTCTGATGTGAACCGTTCGAAACGATTGGAATTGTGCAGAACATACCATGTTTTGTCTAAAATTGATTGATCATTTTCCATATAAATGGGGCAATATGAATGGTTCACCTTCTATAAATCTAGGAGACTCCAGCGTATAAAGTACACGATTCCATTGTTTGTAGTACACTCTCATTTTCTTTCTTTGAGATTTCAAGTTTCAGCTTTAGCTAATTCATCCTCTCTGTTTCTTTGAATTATTATTTCAGTTTTCTTAAATAAGATAATCAATTGGAATATTCAAATATGATATCTTACCTATTTTTTTTTAGCATGTTTCCATATTTGTTGTGAAGCTAGTCCAATGGCACTTAAATAGAGAGTATCGGTTCTTGTATTTTTGGAGTTCTTATGGCTTTGTCCCAGAGCTTACGAGAAAGATAGGGTTTGGCAAGCTGTACATGCCACATTATACAGTGGCAAAGATGCTTCTAGGATAATGGGTAACCTTATACATGGAAGATGATTTAGTTTTGCTTAATTCTTAGCATTCATATTTTAGCAATTTCCTTCCTTTGGAGTGTGCTTTCTATCTATCAACCATATTGCCTAGAAAAACTTAAGTTAGTTGAATAATTTCTCTAATTTAAGACTGTTGTAGGAGGAGCCTATGGATATGGTAATCCATACAACCAAGGCTACAGAACGAACACTTTCTTTGAGCACTACACTTTTCAACTGATGGCCTCAGCTGTGGATCCTGCCATGAAATGCAATACAATAACGATCTCTAGTGGTGTTTGCCAGGAACTGTCACGGTAATGACCACCATCCTATTGAATGGTACGCAACATAGACATATGCAAAGCCATTATTATTCACTATCAATCAACCCGCCTATCGCAACATGCATAAGTGTGCGAGATTGAAGGTTGGTCACATAGAGTTGACTATCGAATTTTGTAATGACAAGGGGTGGATCCTCATAGGTTGTTGACAGACGACGAAGCAACTAGAGGAACCGACCCCTTAAGTAACGCCTTCAGCATAATAATATAAAGTTTTCTTTAATTTAGTAAAATTGTTAATGATGGAGATAATCTTAACAACTCTCAAAGTTAAAATTGCATTCCTTACTAGTATAAATATTAAAATATATATAGTTTATTACATATATGTTGGTTTTGGAGTTGATTGGAGTCTCACGGGACTCTACAATTTTAGATTGATTATGGAGTTGATTGGAGTCTCACAGGAATCTACAAATTTGGATTAATTATGGGTGAATGGTGAAATGGTTGGTTTGGACGTTGATTTATTAGAATTACTTGATTTATCTTGTTTATTGTCAACTAGTTTGTTGTTAAATAAGGAGGCAGACTTAAGAGATGGAGTTCCTACGGTATTATGGTGGAGGAAAAAGGGGTTTGAATATGGCACCAAAAAAAACTATGGATATCGAAGTTATTGTTGTTGGTCCAAGCCGGGCCATTTTAATGATGGTAATGGATTTGCATGTAATTCCCACCTAAAGCATGTGAGCATTATAGTTTAGGTGGATCATGTCTAGGAAGGGAATAATGGCACAATTACTCACCGTATGGAGGTATCCTTTGGGATATTCCTAGGAATACTAATCGACCATTCTCACTACTTCTAGATCCATCCCTCGCTTCTCCTCTATTCGATTGTAAGTCAAGAGGGAGTGCAGACTTTTGTGAGGGTTTTGTTGGTAGATGTATGGAATTGGCTTATCTGACGGGCTACCTGGATTATCCTTGGGGGAACAACTCTAGGGTTTCAGATTAGAGGGGATTGTTGGAGATTTGGTGCTTTCAAAGAAATGAAGGAAGGTGGTAAAGAAGTGGGATAGGGGCATCAAAATGATGGTTGGGGAGGATTTAATAGTGGAGAATGTTTTAGAATATGCAATCAAAGCACTTCTTGGAAGGTCTTTTAGGATCTAGATAGTTGAATCTACTCTGAAATCTAGATCGCGAAAACCTAGGTGTTGCTTTTAGGTTATTGCCTAGGTTTCTGCATACTAACTCGAGGATGGATAAGGTTTAAGTTTTTTAGCGAGGAATATTCTGTGCATATTCATAAGGGGTGATGGATATGGGGTTCTAGTTAACTATTTTTCAAATTGGGGCACCTCTGTTTTGACCCCAAAAAAGAGGTCTCAGATAAAGTCACAGTATGGGTAAAAGCCCCCAGCCTACATGTTGAGCTTTGGCACAATAATTTCTTGACAAATCTGGGGAATTTTCTAGGGAATATTGTTGGCCCCAGGAAAAGACATTAAAAGATAAATAGAATCTTGTTTACAATGTTAAATTTGTGAACCATTGATCTACAGGAAAATGAGAGCAATTGAGAAGTAGAATTATGTAGTGGAATATCAAAGACAATGTACATTGAACAAGACAAATTTGAGACAAATATGACAAGAATTGATCAGTTAATTACAACATTAATCTCCATTTATTCCAATAGTAATACAATGGTGTTACAATAAGAAGAATTTGAAACATGTGGATAAGATTCGAATCTACCAACCAAACCTAACTAACTGACTAACTTAGTATGTCTAAATCACAGCATGGGAGCCACTAGTCTAACTCCTGCTGTCTAAATCAGTTCGCAGTCAGTTAACGAATGAGGTAGATGGAAAAAGGCGACCCTCCCCATGCATGCATGAAAAATTGGCGCTATACTAACTGATCATAATTGGAGGTTGACTCAACATAACTGCTTACCTAGCACAACCAACTGATGGAGGTTGTTGGTGGCACTCAAAGTGGCTCCTAGAATGCAGGGATTAGCACTGGTGGCACCATTGGCACCAATGGAACCAATGGCACCAATATCATGGTGGCACAAAACTCAAGCAAATGAATCCTAAGTTAGGAAAGATGGTTAATTATACTCTATATGGACAAGGGAGGATTATTTAATCATAACACCCCCCCTTAATCCTAACTTGGACAACTTTGGGCTTTAAAAACTAGGCCAAAAATCACCCATACAATCTAATGAAAAAATAAAAAACTACTTAATAAACTAAGGAAAATGGGGAAAACCTTATGGGAAAAAAACCCCTCAAAATAATCAGTGAATCTGGAAAACAAGCTATACTCAAGAGAAATTTTCCTCTTTGGGTAACAACTTGTAACAATTTTGCTACAATTTGCAGCACTATGCAGGAGCAATGTAGTATCTTGGTTCTTTTGTGCAACAACATTCTGAGACTGTGCATGTGAACCTCGGAATTTTCTTCCTATCTGATGAATGTTCTTTGTGTTTATTCTTTTCGGAGGAGGAATGGAATGATCAATTTTGTTCTTCAGTGGGACAAATTGTTGATCATTTGCTATCATCAAGTAGTATTTCCCTAGAAGTTTGTTGCACCACTATGTAGATAGCGAAGCTGTGAGAGAGAGTGCAACATGTTCCTTTTGATACTGGGACTATGTTCTTCTTCTGTCCTCTGGATTCCCACCACCATCCCTAACTAATTCAATGAGATTTTGGGCCCATTTAGGCTTAGGCCATTGATTTGGAATGGGATCTGGATCTAAATTCTCATGAGGTACAACCTCAACCTCAATATCATGTTGATCTTGTTCCTCTTCATCTGAATCTAAAACATAAGACAAAATATCATCATCAAATGGAAAAGGAAGAGTGTTTATACCTCCTTTTGCTTTGGATTGCGGTCGATAAAGCAACTGATCTTCTTCAAACTGAACACTGCGCTCTATGAAGCACTTCCTAGTTGCAAGTTCCATCAATTTATATGCTTTTGCAACCTCAACATATCCCAACAGTATGCATTCGCTACTCTGGGCTTGGAAGGCCTTTATCTTGTCCATAGGTATTTTGGCCCAAGCTTTGGAACCAAAGACTCTCAAGTGAGAGACATTAAGCTTATGCCCATGTAGTGCTTCGAAAGGAGTGGCCCCAATCACTGATTTGTGAGGCACTCTATCATGTATGTATGAAGCACAATTCACAGCTTCATCCCAAAGAGGAGGAAGATTCTTGGCTTGGAGAAGACATGTTGCCATCTCGTTCAATGATCTATTTTTCCTCTTAGCCACACCATTCTGCTGTGGTGTGTATGGAACTGAGTGTTCCATTCGAATCCCCTATGATTCACAATACTGCTGAAAATCTCTTTTAATGTATTCACCTCCATTATCTTATCTAATGGACTTGATATTCTTTTCGAAACTATTTTCAATCAAGGCTTTAAAAACTTAAAAAATTTCGAATACCTTTATTTCTGTTTCATAAAATATACCGAGCAGAACCTTGAACAATCATCAATAAAAGTAAGGAAATACCACGGGGGCTTCACTTATTGACCAATATCCTATCACGTTAGTTCATATTGTGAGTTTTAAAATTATCAAAAATTGAACCAATATATTGCAGGTATTGGGGGGATGACGGGTTTAAGGTGGGGGTGGGTAGGGTGGTTTATAAGGATTGAGCTATAAAAAGGGGTGGGGAGGAGGTTTTAAGTATTGGGAGGGGGTTTCAACAAAAATACTTTGGGGCAATATCTTTGGAAATTAAGGGTATTCTTTAATATCCCATGATCGCACGTGCTATGTGAGAGGTTCACTAAGTGAAGTCCTCGTGGGAAATACCTAGGACCATTGATTGATGTTGTAGGAATTGGTCCTGAAACATCATTATATATCACATCAAGTGTAGAGTCAACTCTAGTTTCCTTCCCAACTTCGTACCTCTTCTCTGGATGCTTACCTACCAAGCAACTATGACATACTCCATCTGATGTTTGGATGAGTGGCAATCTCAACCATTTTGTCATTGTGAAGTTGCTGGAGATATTTGAAATTGAGACGACGAGATCTCTCACGCCACGGCTTGCTTGTGTTATTGGCATGAGTCAATAAAATTGTTGGATATGAAGCAGGAAGGAAGTGGGAGAACTCATATGCCTTTGAGGCATGGTTATCAAACCCTTTCACTATGATATTTCCAGTAGTTTTTTCAGTGATTTTGTAACATCCCATCTGCTACTCCTATTCATTTGTAATGGAAAAGCACAAGATAAAGAAATATATATTTTTATAACATTTTGTTTTATAGTAATTTAGATACTTATATGACTCACACATCTTAATGAATCCAAATGAGTAAACAAGATATTATTATTAACAATTCACCAAGTAAAACTTGGTTAAAAATATTCTTCACGAAACTTTGTGTAAAGGTAGTTAGAGTTGGCATAAAGGAAGTATTTCTGTTTAGTTGGGATTTCTGGGAGAAGGGGAGGAAACAGGCGGTTTCTCTTTGGAGAAGGAGGGATTTAAAAGACTAGGTTTCATAAAGAAGGGGAGAGAAAAAAATCCTTATGTTGAATAGATTGGGAGCAGGGTTTTTCATATTACAACAAAGGGTTTTGAAAGAGCCTCGAAGGCGATAGAACCTTACATCCTCTACATCCTCCAAACGATTTTCCAAATGGAAGAGAGGAGGGACTGTTCCTTGCAAGTTTGCATGTTTACTTTACCAACGATAAGAAATATTCTGCGTGCAGAGGTAAGAATTGTATTAGTCTTTCTTCTTTCAAATAAATCTAAGTCTATGTGCTATCTAGAGTTGGGCCATGCCCAATCCTTTGTATTAAAAAAAAAAAATCCATCAACAATGGTTATATTGAATATTACTGTCAGCGCTGAGATTATGGAAGAGAGGCGTAGTCTATTGGAATTTATTCTCTTGAAATCTGTTATTAACTATATGTGTATTGCCTGCTTATACTTTCACCACCTTTGTGTTTATACAAGCTCATGTTCATTAATACGCTCATACCTGCCATCTTGTAAAGTTTATATCTAGTCTCCTCTCTGCCGGATGTCTCTCTGTGTATGGCGTGCAATATATATATTTCTGTATGGCGTGTATAGGGAGATATATATGTAACAACGTTATGGCTATTATTGTTGACATAAAGACTAGACTTCTAGAATGACCAGAGGAGTGTATCGGTGAGAGACACAAGTCTCCTTGATAATTTCATATAGTTTATGAATGAGGGGAGAAAGGCATGAGCCTCCTCACAAATGTACACTATTTATATTTATTTTCTTTGTCGAAAAGATGAGTGCGCAATATAGTTTAGAACTTCAAATCGATTATACTCTTATTGTTGAAGACCTTCAGATCTATTATACTCTTATTGCAAATAATAAGTTGTAGATTCAGGGTTATCGGTACCTTTGTAAAAATAAAGAGCTGCAATCTCTTGTGCGTAATATTATAGGAGAAGAAGAGTAATAGTTGCTCTCTTGAACTCGTTGTTTGTTTTGGTTCATATCTGGAAATGTGTAGCCCTGTATAATTTTCAATTACCATCATGAGAATGTTGGTGATGACACAGTCCAATTTATTCATTCGATTATTTAGTAATTTTGATGGAACCTTTAGATTGAAGCCCTTGGACTGTATGTTTGTTTCGTTATAATGGTGGTCACGGACTCGGCCCTTTCTTTATCGTTTCCTGTGTATTTCACTGCAGTAGAAGAGAGTATTAGAGTAGTCCTCGAGTGTCTCTATTCTTCTATATAGAAGGTGTAATATTCTCTTAGAACTATTTGGCCAAAATAATGCTGGGAAATTATATCACTATAGATAATATTTACGGTTTAGAGATAAAATATATACAAATAAAAGTGGTTGAAGCCACTATGTTACCATGGAAGTCTTTTCAGTTTAGGGTGTATCTTGGTTAAAAACTTATCAGTATGCTGGGTGTGTAAATCTTGAAGAAGTCTTCTATCACCTTAGTGGACTTATGTCTAACATAGTCTTAAATTAAGATGGATCACATACCCTGGTTATTAACTTAAAACGAAATGAATGCTTAATATATGTCTAGTGAAAGAAGGGAATAGGGCATAACCTAACACCATGAATATTTACTTTTGAAACTTCATCTTTTATTAATCAAGGAGTTTATATTTATGGCCAATGACTATATATATATTCTAATTAAAATATGATAGAAGCTTAGTATGTTTAAATTTGTAGCCTTTTATGATCTTCACTCAGATAGTAAAAATGAAGAGATTATGAATTATTTTAGAAGGTAATGGAATGCCTTATATTAAAGATAATTTGTAAGTGTTCTATGTGAAAGAGACAAGTGTATCCCGCACGTGTAACCCCTTTTATTGCATAAGATAAAAAAAGATTATCAAATTTTCGTGGACGTAGCCCCATGGATGGGGTGAACCACATATATTTGTATTTATTTTGTGCTTAGATATTATATGTTTAAATTCTATACATAGGGTTGAAAAAAGTTAGTAACCCTATATATAGGGTTATCAACTTCTGGGTTGATAGTATTATGGAGGGATATATCACAGAGATTGCAGTCGACACGATAAAGTCATACATTGAAACATAAAGAAAGTTCTTTCAAGAACCTAGAGGTCGTTATAAAAAATATTTGAAGTTATGGATAAAGATGCTGATATGTGAAAAAGGGATCTTGAGAATGGAGTCCAACGGATAAATATATGTGTGTGGGGAACTAGGGTAATGTCGCAAGAAATATTGTGAGCAGAATGGATGAAAATAAGCTGAGATGTTTCCTATTGATATTAAGAATGAGTAAGAAGGTGGTCACTTGAGAAGTGGAAGAATATTTCGGTAAGGAAAGAAAAGAAGGACTGCAACTAGGAGAGGAAGTTGCAGCGCAACCGAAAGAAGTGACTACGAATTGGCACCACATCTCAATGAAGAATCTTGCGACGAAGAAGAGGAATATCAATTTATATCTGGGGAAGAAGAAGAAGAGGTACCAAATCCATATCAAGATTACGACATACCCGCGATCCCGTGTACATCTCCAGGACCTGAGGTAAGATCTAGAAACACATCGCCCAATGATTTTGTCGATCATAATAACTATAATAGTGGAAATAATAGTTAAGGAATTCCTACTAGTGGAACCTTTAATTTAGGAATACCAAGAGTAAACAAAATGGCTGGAAATTATATAAAGTTGTCGATATTTAATGGAAATGGGTTAGAGGACCCTGAGAAGCATTGATTCCTATGCAAAGCTATATGGATAGTGCGACAAGTCCAATATGAGGCTATAAAAAGAGCCCAGATGATCACAACCTTTAGAGGTCATTCACTTTACTGGTATATGAAAATCTTTGTGGTTCCAACAAGGATTCCCCATAAATCATTAGATGAAATCCAGACAGGACTGATATATGAGTTTAAGAAGCCTAAATGTGAGTTGTAATGCATTATAGAGTTAAAAGATATCAAGTAGTTACGGACTGAGTCTATTTGGGACTTTGACCAAATATTTAAAACTCAGATGGCTAAAGTGAGTCTTAAGATGTTAGATGTCCAACATAAAGAATGGTTTATTGCGGCGATGCTACCGCATTTATAGGTTTATTTGATGCAATGGAAGATTGTATCCTAGAACAAGGTTCTTGAGCTTGCTATGAAATTGGAAGCTTCACCAATTGGAAAACTGGTACGAGAATGATGCAGATACAGTTGCGGCTTTCTAACCTCACTTTGCAACTACAATATATCAAGAAAGGAAAATAGGTGCAGGAAGAAATTTGGTGTACACGATGTAGAACAGAAGGCCATCATAAATACTCATGTCCATTCATGAACTATCTTGCATCAGGCACACCAAATATGATAAATACACAAGGGGTGACTTGGTGTAGAATTTGTCAAACCAAAGGAAATCGGTTGAAAGAATGCTAATATTTACATAAAATAGTAAGTACACCAACCAACCTATTGTGTAATTTCTATCGATCAATGGGACACGATGAGAAATATTGTAGGGCATATCAGTTGTTGTACGAGAAGACAGTCGACACCTACTTGATGAAAACTGATGAACATATGCAAGTCCAGTGAGCTTAGTCAAAATACCCTCAACTTAGGGGGTGGAATTTTTAGAGATCAAGGAAAAGGAGGAGGATTTGGTTGCTAAAGGGGCCAAGTCATTTGTTATAGTTGTGGACAACCTACACATTTTTCCAAAGATTGCACTAATCCTACATCAACATTTTCATATTGCAAAGCATTAGATCACACTATTGAAGAATGTTCATAATTGATTGCTAAGTGGCAGTTTAGAAACATGGGAAACTAGAACCCACCTCGTAATGTTAATCCAAACATTTAGAATATTTCTGCTGAGCCGAGGGAGCCTAATATTGTTGTCATGACAAGAGGAGGTGTTGCGACTGGAGGATATCAAGAGGCACCATATGGACAACCAAGAGTTCGACCAAAACAACAAAAGAAAATGCCATTTGATGTCCAAAAAGAAAAGGAAGTATTCTTGGATGCTTCACATGAGTTATTCGATTGAAATTAAGCGTCGACTTCTGTTGTTTTACCAAATGAAGGATTGATATTGGAAATGCCTCAAATATTTAAACAACTATTTCAAAAGAAACCGATAGAGAAGGTTAGTAAGTTGAAAGAATTCTTTAAAAGTTATTTAGAATTAATAAAATATAAAGATGTTATAGTAGAACTGTCAAATTTAGTAAAATATACTCAATTGCACGTGCGACCAAAAAAGAGATTTAACCACATTGGGAAAATATTGAAAATTGATCACGAGCTAAGGATGAATTCCCACATAGGTGATTACAACATGGATTATGTTATTCTGGATTTAGGCTCATATGTTAATATTCTTACCAAACAAACATGGGAAAGTATGGGAAAGTCGAAACTAGTATGGTCTCTTGTTTATCTAATATTATCCAATCAGTAAAAGGTTTCTCCTATTGGTCGACTAACACAGGTTCCTATCGAGATAGAAGGACTTCAAACTTATGCAGATTTTGAGGGGACTGTTAGTTTTTCTAGATCTTATTAGCTTATTTAGGATCTTTATTTGAAATAATAACAAGTACAATAAGATGCATAATATATAATAGATACACAATATACAAATAATTTCACCGGGGAAACCATAAAGGAGAGAACCCCGCAAACTTCCACAGAATAGTACAGTCACAAAGATTGTGTCATAAGATGATGAAACCCAATAATAAGAAGTATTCAACAATTATAAATCTATTCTCCCTTGTCTCTTTCTCTCTCTCATGTGAACTTGAGTGAGTGTGAGGTGTGTATAAATGAGGGATGACACCTCCCTATTTATACCATTCAAGTGACTGACCTTTTACATGACTAGGGCAGACCTCTTACCCTAAAAGGGCTGAATTCTCCTAGAGAGACTTCGAATACATATTACATGATGTTACAATGGGGACTATTGCACCAACATAAAATGAAGGTTGTACCTCAAGGTTTAGACACAAAAAAGACATCCCACAAGGAGGAAAGCAAATCTCCAATGGGGGTACAACAACATACATTGTTAATATACATCATAATATATTCCAAAGTTATAAATACATCAACACTCCCTCTTAACTAGTAAGGTATTCTCTCTCTTACACAGTCATCAACACATCTGGTCAAGTATTCATCATAGATAGAGTCATCATCATAGTTGATGCCATCATCATATTCTTATCGATCATCGAACTGTACTATCTGTCATCGGAAGTTTCTATAGAGCCAACCCTTTTTCATGTTGGGTGTATGCCTAGTCCTCATCCAAGTCATCTCGAGCAAGCCATCATGTAGGAACTGTACAAGACCTTCTTTACATTGTCGCAGAAATAACCTAGGTCTCCTACCTTTATCTCATCGTATCCAGATCATTTCTTTTGTCTTGCATAAAACAAAAACAAAATATAGCACACAAAGCACAACCTAGATGCAGACCACTTGTGTTCTATCACCATAGGAGTAAGCCAGGATCTTTTCACATCACAACCTGCGACTTCTACTATGTGAGAATCACCTAGGAGCACACTCAATGCATTACTTCTCTGCACGGTCAACCTGCATACTACTGGTAAAGGAGGACCGCCTAGGTGCACCTCACATGTTTCGTGACCTTATCATCTCAACATGGGAACACACACATATATAGATATATATGTAAGGACTGATTATGAACAAACAACCTGCTACACCAACAATTTTATGTTCTAGGTCAACCTCAAGGACTTATTACATCTGAACAACCTACATCTAAGATCTTTTCTGTTCATATAAGCTTTGGGGAGTATTACATTCGAGTAACCTGTGTACCATGCCAGGTATCTTTTTACACTCAGACAACCCACATGACTTATTACATTCGAGTAACCAGCGTACCATGCTAAGGCTCATATATACACTCGAATAACTTGTCTCACAACTGATTACGTCCAAGGATAACCTACGAGCTTCACTAGGACTGATTACATCCAAGGATAATCTACATGACTCATTACATCTGAGCATCCTGCTTCACCAATATTTTTCCCACTCGGACAGCCTGTACCATTTCCCATGTGAGATATCATGCATCTATTTATTATGGTCTGTCACTATTTCTAGCATAGAAACATATCAGAATTGATTATGTCCAAGGAAAAACTGCGAGCTTCACCAAGACTTATTACATCCAAGGACAACCTACATGATTGATTACATCTAGGAAACCTATGATCTACGCTAGGATTTTACGCTCAAACAACCTGTCTCTCTAGCTATGCTAGAACACATCATGCCCTCTTTTGAGGGGTCTCATTCTGGATCACACCAAGTCTTTCTCTGAAGTACTCGAACTTCACTCTGGCTAGAGGCTTGGTCAACACATTGGCTATCTGCTCATCCGTTGCCATGTACCAGAGCCTCAATGCTCCTCTCTAAACCATATCCTTGATATAGTGGAAATTGATCTTGATGTGCTTCGACTTGTCATGGAACACAATGTTTTCTGACAACTTCACACAACTTTGATTGTCACAGAAGATACAAGTCACATCCAACTGGAGATCAAACAAGTCAAACAGTAAATTTTGTAGCCACACTGCCTCATAACTAGCCGAGCAAGCATCAACATATTCTCCCTCGGCTATACTCAGTGCCACACATGATTGTTTCCTACTGAACCAGGAGATCATGCCAGATCCCAAATTAAAGTTGCAACCCGAAATGCTCCTCTTTTCAATGGCTCTACCTTCCCAATTCAAATCAACATAACCATAAAGGTTAATCTTTTGATTTGCATCATATTTGAACCCATAATCCACTATACCTTCTAGGTACCTCAGTACATGCTTTTCAACTATTGGGTGAACATGTCTTGGATCCATCAAGAACTGGCTTAGGGTGTTCATTACACAACATATGTATGCCCTCGTATTTGTCAAGTACATCAATGAACCAATCATCTGACAATACATCATGGCATCAATCGACTAAGATGAAGCATCACTCATAAGCTTCAAGTTAGATGCCACAGGTGTGGCTATTGCCTTGCAATCCAACATTTCGAATCTCTTTAGAATCTCCACTGCATACTTTCCTTGACCAAGAAATATCCCATCTGCACTCTGCCACACCTCCATGCATAAGAAGTAGTGCATCATACCTAGGTCTTTCTTCTCAAACTCTGTAGCAAGTCTCCTCCTTTCATATTTAATGAGCTCCGCTTCACCTATTAGGAATAGGTCATCGACATATAGTAGGAGCATCACTGGTCTTCCATATTCAAACTTGAAGTAAAGGTTGGAATTTGCTTTATGCTTGGTAAATCCTATGCACATCAGGAAGCTATCCATCCTACCATTCCATGTCCTCAGTTCCTGTTTTAATCTATACAATGCCTTCTTCAATTTGCACACATAGGTCTTCCTTTCATGTGTCTCAAATCCCACTGGCTATTCCATGTACAATTCCTCCTCAACTACACCATTCAAGAAAGTTGTCTTGACATCCATTTGGTGTATTTTCCATTTCATAACTGCTGCTAATGCAATTAGGGTCTTGATGGAAGTGTACCTTGCCACACGTGCAAATGTGTTTTCGTACTCTATGCCTTCTTTTTGTGAGAATCCTCATGCTACAAACCTTACTTTTTATTTCTCGATGCATCCATATACAAAATGCTTCATCTTGTAGATCCACTTTGAATTCATGACATAATTATTTTTTGGTCTTAGAACTATCACCCATACATCATTCTTCATGATCAAATGATATTGCTCAATCATAGCAAACTTCCATTTTTTCTTTTTTGCAGCCTCTTCATAGGTGGAAGGTTCTCTGTCAATGATGTCACATAGTAGGGCCACATAGCTATTGAAGGGTTTTTCCCTTTTTCTTTCTCTATGTATTCCTTTTGGAGCACCACACCTCTTTGCTTCTCATATGAGCTCTCGTGCCCATGTTGGTTTCATCTTGTGAGAATCCTTCTCAAGGATTGTCTCTACCGGCTCTTGTGGTTTTGTCTTTGCACTATCTTCATGTTATTCTGGAATTGCTTCTCCAATATCCATACCTTGGGATTTTGTCTCTTTAGGTTCCTCATACTCTTGAATAAGTTTCCTCCTGGATATCAAGTATGCTGAATCTTCATCAAAGGTTACATATCTACTGATGTCGATATTCTTGAATCCTGGGAAGTATATTCGGTAGGCCTTTGATGTATCACTGTATATTAGAAATATACCCTTCCTCCTAGAAGGATTGATCTAGGTCCTTTTCTCCTTTGGGATATGTATGTACACCGGGAAACCAAACATTCTCGGATGGCTTACTTCTAGTTTCACTCCTGAGAAATCCTCTTCCAGAGTCTTGTTATCAATTACTCGATGAGGAGTACGGTTCTGTACATACACAAATGTCCTTGTTTCCTCCGCTAAAAGGTGCATAAGAAGATCCTAGTTATGTAGGGTTGCTTTTAATGCTTCCATGATGGTTCGGTTCTTTAGTTCTGCAACCCCATTCTATTGAGAATTGTATGGAGTGCTCAAATCCCTCTTAATCCCAGATTCTCTACAGATTTCCTTGAATTCTTCCGAGGCGAATTCTATACCATTATCTGACTGTAGATTCTTGATATCCCTATCGGTTTGGTTCTCAACTAAGTATTTATATTCCTTGAACTTACTGAAAACTTTATTTTTCCCTTTCAAGAAACATATCCAAGTCTTACGTGAGAAATCATCTATAAAGGAAACATAGTATACATATGTGCTTAATGATCTAGAAGACATGGGTTCACATACATCTAAGTGTACTATCTTCAATATTCCTTTATCTTTGCTCTCAGTGCTGGGAAATGTCTTCTTCACATTATTTCCTTGTTCACATCCTTTACAAATGCCTTCATTCTTTTCTTGGATCTCTAGCAATCCAGATACTACTTTGCTTTCAATCGGTAGTGCTCTGTAGCGTACATGTGCAAGCCTTTTGTGCTATAGTTCGCTTGGTTTAATTGACTGATGAACCGGTGCTTGTTCAGGCTGTCCCTTGAGCTTGTACAAGCCTATGTCTTCTTATCCAATCATTGTTGCATCATCTATTGTCTTCTCTTTAGTCCACATAAAAAAATGGCAATCAACAAATGAAACTCTCATTCCCTTTGCATCTAGTGCAGAGATGGAGAGAAGATTCTTCTTCAAACCTGGAACATATAGGACATCCTTCATCTTTAAATATTTCTCGGCATTTAGCTTGTATGAATATTCTCCACTCCCTTTTATGGGGTATTGGTAATCATCCCCAAGTTTCACCTTGTTAGGTGACTCATGTTCAAACATATTAATGAATGATTCCTTGTATCTCGTCATGTGTTTAGAAGCTCCACTATCCACAAGCCAATCATTCCTTTCATGTGAGATAGTGCCAGTTAGTGCTGATATTAGCACATACTCTTCATCTGAATCGTCCTTCTCTCTTCTGAATTTTTTGTTTGTTGGTTCATTGTCTTAGGCAACATGAGCATGTTGTCTCTTTTTCTTGACGGGATAGTCTCTTGTAAAACGTCCCTTTTCATCACAAGTATAGCATCAGACATTGGAAGGATCTTTCTATTGGTCTTCTTTTGTTTCTTGTCCTTCTCATTGTGATGAAATTTCTCCTTCTTTTCCTTCTTCTTGTAGTTCTTCCTAGTGTGAACTGTGAGATATTGATCTTCAGTTGCTGCCATCTTCTCTTCTCTTGTCACGAGTTGAAATTCTTCTTATGCACATTCTTCTCGGAGTATGTTGAAAGATATCAGTCTCCTTCTTACACATATTCCTTGGATGAATGAGTCCCATGATCTAGGGAGACCATTCAAGGTAGTCATTACAATTTCTCCTTCTTTGACATTCTCTTCAACTACTTCAAGTTGTTCTTTGATTTGAGAAACCCTTGTGAATTAAGACTATATAGTCTCTGAGTTATGTATGTTCACATTATTCAATTGGTTCCTCAAGGTCATCTTTTGGTTGATTTTCTTTCCTTCGAACATCTTTGTCAAAGAATCATATACTTCCTTCGATGTCATGAATGAAAACACATGGGGGATTCGGTGATCCTTAATAGAATCTACAATGATTCTATTGTCCTTATCCAAGTTCCTATTATGAGAAACCTTAGCATCATCTCCATTTGGCTCTAGAACATCTTCAATGATTTACTAATCCAAATCATTTTCTTCAAGGATCAGGGAGATTCTGTACTTCCATGCTCGAAAGTTATCATCCCCTCCAAGCTTGTCCTCAAGCTGAGTATGGTGAGTCAACTTTTCAAATGAGAACCTCAAATGGAAGTAACAAAGATTTTGATCTTACCAATTTGGGGTGTCTAACCTGGTTCCGAAGCTGGTTGACCTAGAGTTTGTTAGAGAAACCCTAATTTTCCAAACTTGGAGTTTAGGAATTCTATTTCACAAAAAGATGCGCCTCCTTGAGGCAATTTTCTCAGTAGGGTGAATTTTTGAATACCGAGGTGGGAATCCTCTGAAACTTGATTCCCTAGTTTCTACCGACACCAATGATAGGGTAAAAACTGAAACTTCTTCAAATATGAAATTTCTTCCACTAAAAGATGCACCCTACTGGGGTGAGTTATCCTAGCCCTCTTTTCTTGATGATCTGTGGAGAGAACACATTGAACTAGGAATCCATAGTTTCCACTACTGCACAATGCCTTCTTTCAAAGAGGCTCTAATACCAGGTTAGTTTTTCTAGATCTTATTAGCTTACTTAGGATCTTTATCTGAAAGAATAAAAAGTACAACAAGATGCATAAGATATAATAGATACACAAAACACAAATATTTTCACCAAGGAAACCATAAAGGAGAAAAACCTGCAAACTTCCTCAGAATAGTACAGTCACAAAGACTGTGTCATAATATGATCAAACCTAGTAATAAGAAGTATTCAACAACTATCTATCTCTCCTCCCTTGTCTCTCTCTCTCTCTCTCATGCAAACTTGAGTGAGTGTGAGGTGTGTATAAATGAGGGGGTGAGCCTCCCTATTATACCCTTCAAGTGACTGACCTTTTACATGACTGGGGCCAACCTCTTACCCTAACAGGGTCTAATTCTTCTAGAGAGAGTCCGAATACACATTACATGATGTTACATTGGGGACTATTGCCCCAAATTACAACAAAGGTTGTACCTCAAGGTCTAGACACAATAAATACATCTCGCAAGGAGGCAACCACATATCCAATGGGGGTACAACAAAATAAATGATAACATACATCAGAATATCTTCCAAAGTTACAAATACATAAAGAATGATAGATATTGTCGATGATACGAATATTTATCGCGCACTTCTGAGGATCGAATAGGACATCGACAATCAAACTATTATCAAATTTAAGAAGAGGGTATTAACATTTGAGGATGCAAAACTAAGGGTGGTCGCACCAATTGCTCGCCTGGAAGGGTAGAGGTATGTCAAGTAGGTAAATAGTGAAGGAAAATATGGATAACTAGACTATATCTACAATATTACTTCTGTAATGGATGACTATGTGAATCTGAAGACCAACGAAAAACTAATTTGGAGAAGTATTAGTTCATGCTTATCGAATTCAGGAGAAGCTTTGGAAAATTGGCATAACCGACTACATGAAGTATCCATGCATAAATGCACAAGAATTACAAAATATGTGTGACGAGTAGGTATTAAGGTATGTTATCTACCTACGGATGAAGGTTTACCTAACTTGAAATATTTTCTTACAGAGTTTGAAGAGAAAGTATATGAACCTCAACGCTTGTTAGCCCTATATTTTTCAATGAAGGGTACACCAACAAGATGGCGGGTTGTGCATAAGCATACTATTTCATAATGGCCTCAATGCCGAAGATTGATAGAAGTCTAATTCAGAGAATAGGTGATATACACTGGTCATAAATATAAAAGACTGACTAATTCTACAGAGCATATTCAACATTGTCACGCGACGTGGGAGACATTGCCACGAAAATAATGGGTTCACCAATTCATCCACACTTTAGACATGATACCGAGAAACTGGTATACACTGATTGAGCTACGATGAGGAACAATTGATTGGGAAGTCATAGCTTCCAGTTTCACAAATACATTTGAATTTGTTGATGATAATCATTCAATTGATGCTACTCTGCAAGTAATCATAACTAAGATCTTTGAAGATATTCCTATGTTGATGATAAGTTTCCATCATAGCAACGTGATAGTCCAACATTGGATGGAGTGCTACAATATAATAGGTGAACTTGATGATGATGATCCATGTGACATAAATATTCTTGAATCTAAAGGTACTCATGCAGCGCAAGGTTTAGGTATATTAAGTGACAAGTTTTGTAATCTTTTGAAAATAAAGAAAGTATATAATGGTTCTCTAGAGAATCCAAAATTTTCCAATATTGAAGACTACTGGGATGATGAGACCATAGGAAAGATTACATACCTATTACATGATTTCCAGGAGACGTTCCCCACTAAATTTTTAGAAATGAAGGGAATTGTTGGATATCTAGGAGAAATGAATATTCCCTTGAAGCTCGACGCAAAACCTATCAAACAACGACCATACAAAATCAATCCAAGGTACAAATAAAAAGTCTAGATAAAGTTAGACAGAATGTTAGATGCGATAATTATAGAACATGTCGAAGAATATGAATGGATTAGTCCTATGGTAGTGCAAGAAAAGAAAAGCGGTGAAATCTGTATCTACGTTGACTTGAGAAAGATAAATGATTCTTGCCTACACGATCCATTTCTGAACCCATTTATAGATGAAGTATTGTAGAGTGTAAGATGACAAGAAATATATTCATTTACTGATAGGTTCTCTAGTTACCATCAGATCAGGATTGCGAAGGAATATCGACACAAAACAACCTTTGCGACAGAATGGGGATGTTTCCAGTATACAGTAATTCGCTTTGGACTCAAGAATGCTCATTTTTTTCCTAGAATAGTTGTAGCTGCTTTTAAAGACTTCATCCATAAATTTATTGAAGTATACTTTGATGAGTGGATGATATTTGGGCTAGTAAAATATCACATTCAGAGTCTTAGAATGATGCTCGACCGTTGTCAATAGTTTCAAATTTCCCTTCATTTAAAGAAGTGCATTTATGTGTGTCTTTTGGAATCTTGTTGGGTCATGTGGTTTGGCGCGATGGAATATTGATGGATCTTGCTAAGTTTGTGATTTTTGTCGATCTACCACCACCCTTGACAGTGAAAAAATTGATAACTACCATAGTACATATAGGGTATTACAGAAAGTTCATCAGAGGATATGCAAAGGTTACATCCCCTATGGAGAAAATTTTGAATAAAGGTATCAAGTTTCAATTGAATCAGCAATGTCAAGAGAGTTTGGATGTCCTTAATAATAAGATGGTTACAACACCTATATTGGTCTTTCCTTATTGGAAAAAATAATTTTATGTACATGTTGATGCATTGCCTGTTGAGTTGTGCATTGTACTTGCGCAGGAAGGAGAAGGATCTATTGATCATCCCATCGCATTTGCTAGTATAAAATTGTTGACGACAAAAAATAAATATACCATGACATAAAGAGAAGGACTCGCTATGGTATATGCTCTTCAAAAATTTCGACATTATTTACTGGGAGGACATTTCAAGATGTATATAGACCATTATACATTGAAATATTTGGCTAATAAGCCAGTGTTCAAGGGGGATTTTTTTCGATGGATTCTCCTATTCAATATTTGAATTTGAAAGTGTTGTTAAGCTGTGTCAACTGAATTCAGGACCAGAGCATCCGTCGAGGATAGAAAGTGGAGAAGATCCTTGTAATATCGACCTTAGTCTTCCTGACATATAACTATTTGCAGTCAAGATGTTTGATGATCACTATAGAGATATTATACATCTCTTAACTACATGATATGCACCAGAATAATTCAGTATAGTCCAGAAGAATGAAATAGTTGTAAAAGCTACATATTTCCAGTTAATTGTTGGACAATTATACAAGAGGGGACCAGATGAAATCCTTCAATTATGTGTCTTGGAACATGAGAAACTGATGGTATTGACTGAAGCACATGATGCTGTCATAGGAATCCATTATGTAGGAAAAGAAACAATGCACAAGATATTACAAGCAACATTGTGGTGGCCTACTTTGCATGTAAATGCTAGAGATTATTGTCATAGATGTGATAGCTACCAAAGAACTAGAAAATCGTCGTGACGAGATGAGATATCGATAGTACCACAGGTGACTTTATAGGCACTTGAAAAATGGGTTGTTGATTTTGTGGGTCCTATTAATACACTAGGAAAAAGAAGGGGTGCACGTTATATAATCACTGTGACAGACTACTTGACCAAATGGGCTGAAGCAATGCCAGTCTAGGATTGTATTGCTGCAAGTGCTGCAAGATTTTTGTTCAACCATGTGGTGACCGATTTGGATGCCTGGAGATTTTAATAAGTGATCAAGGCACACATTTTGTGAATCAACTAACTAACAAATTAATAAAGGAATTTCAGATTCAGCACCAGAATACAACACCATATCACCCACAAGTGAATGGTGTTGTCGAAGCGTTCAATAAGATTTTGGAGAATGCATTGAAAAAAATATATAATGTTCAAAGATATGATTGGGACCAAAAAATAACTGTGGTATTATGGGCTTATTTCACAAACTGCAAAAATTTAAGAGGACAAACTCCATTTAGATTGGTTAATAGATAAGAAGTTGTTGTGCCACTATAATATATTGTACCCAGTATACGGATAATCATGATTACTGAGATGACCGATGTTGGTGTTGTAGAATAAATATTGTCACAACTTGTATATTTGGAATAAGATCGCTTTATTGTATGCTATCATCATAATATCAAGAAGGAATGACAAAAAGCTTGGCATGACAAATATATTAAGTATAAGCAGTTTCAGGTTGGAGATCTAGTTCTCCTATGTGACAGTAAGTTTTTGAAGCATCTTGGCAAGCTTTGAATAGATTGGCTGGGACCATATGTTGTCATTCATATCACTGATGGAGGTGCATTTCAGTTAAAAAATTTAGATGGTACACCCTTAAAGGGGTTAGTGAATGGAATTTAGCTAATTCCTTATCACGATAGACACAATTCGGTTGACTGTTAGTTCAAAAAAAAATTATGAGTGTTGTTGTCGCAAGTTAATGAGTGTTGTTATTGCAATTTTATGAGTGTTTTTGTCATAAGATTATGAGTGTTTTGCAAAAAGAAAAAATATTGTCATAGAACATATGCCTATCGAAAAAGAAAAATTGTTGTCGAAGACTATATGTCTTTTGCAAGAGAAGAATTGTTGTCACACAATGGATTTTGGTCACAAGTGATAGTTGGATGATAGTCATTTTAAGGTAACGAGATATTTCGATGGCATGATTTTTGGTCACACCTTCCATTAATGCATGATAACTACATTTGAAATGAAAACTGAAGTGATGATTTGGTTGGTTGTTTCATTGACATGTTTAGAAAGATTGATCCACGTGAAAAAAATTTCCGCCACCACTTTCCATTTATTGCAAGATCATGCGAAAAAACAAGTTCTCACATGCATCAAACTACTTCATATTCACGCTAAAGCTTGGTCATTCAATTGCATCCAATTGACTCAATTATTGTGCTGAACTAGCTGTTTGCAACCATTTGAGCTGAATTTGTTTTCTTAGAGCATGATCATTTCTGTTTCAATCAAAAGAACTATTCCAGAATTAGGAATGGATATTTCATGCGTGCACCTATTGGGGAATATACTAAAAAATCTGTCTCACAACTAGAGCTGATCATAGAAGTTGTTTTATAGTTAGAGCATCCCAACCGATCAAGAAGAAAATGATCTGGTCATGGCACTGGTCGCACACCAAGAATGACAATTCCACATGACACGGAAGCAACAAGATGGGGTCGACCAACTTGTTACCTGATTATGTTCCACCAAGGCCTGTGAGGAACCTAAAGTTACTATTGGAAAGAATGCCAAATATCAGTTGGTAAATCTAGCCATACCGAAAGAAGTCCATACAACAATGGACATTATCCCAAATTTGAAGAAGATGGGATTTATTGATCGTGACCTGTGGAAGTTCACCGAACTTGAGATGAAGTGGTATATGACCACTGTCTGAGAGATATAGAATGGACCTATTCATGTGGTCTCGATGGAGTGGGATAGATGGTTTCATAAATCTAGATTTTTGTCGCTGATGCATATGCCACATTTTGGTCGCACAACAAAAGTGAATACATGAAGGAAGCAACAACTGGTCTGTTTTCATGGAGGATGCCTATGGCTAGACAAAAAAATTAGTAAATGTCAAGCTCATAGCATCGATCACAGGACTTCCTCTCGCATGGGTCGACCCAATGCCCTTCTTCGTTGGAAAATACCAAGATACATCCCTTACTAATAGGATAAAGGAAAAGTGTAATATATCCAAAGATAAGAGAGGCTTTTCCATCACCTCTATCAATGACATTTCCATTCGGTTCACAACCAAAGTTTTATCCAACAAGCTGTTACAAAATATGCGATCGAACCAGTGTACCGCTGAAACAATTGTTGTGGCATAACATGTTGGTTTATCCAACAATACTCAGAGGGGGGGGGAGTGAATCGATATTTCTTTCTTTTCAATTTATTAAAACAATTAGTATAATATAAAAAATGAATTAAACAAATTAGGACACATAATTTTATTGTGGAAACCTCAAAGAGAAAACCAAAAAATCAAACTCATTAATAAGATGATTTTTACAAAATTATTTTTCCACTACTACATAAAGGATGCACCAACACCATGTTTTTTTCCTACTCCAACAGACAAGGATGCGCCAACACCCTGGATTTTTCTACTTGCACCAACAGATAAGGATGCTACAACACCCATGTACTCCAGCCACTACTAGAAGGAGTCTAAAACCTACCTATAGAATTGTAGCCTTCCCTAGAACCACCCTACCTCCCTAATTTGATCTATTTCTTCAATTTTGCTACTGATTATTCTTCACTTCATTGGTGTATGTCTTCTGATCTTGTTGTTACATTGATCTAGATTGCTGAGACCTCTTTCTTCCACTTCGAACTTCTGTTTAAATACTTAATTCATCATGTATTTGAACCATTGTGTCCCTTTATTAAAACCTTTCCACCAATGCATCTCTTCATTATGGAAACATGCATTTTCATGAACTGGTACAAAACAACCCGAAACTCTGTTTTGGCATACCTATAACTTTGTCTCTAAGAACCTTTTAGGATAAATAAGACCATGTTCAGATCCACACATCAACAGGCTACATCCTAATGGTCTCAGATTATTTTTATTAGTTTCTTACAAAATATGGCGAGCATTTTACTAGGGAAACTTATACCGTGTTTTCAATACTTTGTCAATTTTAAGCAAATTTCCCAAAACAATCTGAAACCTGATTTTGGAAGACCTGTAACTTTTTCTTCAAGCACGTTTTAGGGTAACTGAGACCATGGTCAGATGCACACATCAATAAGCTAAAACTTGATGGTCTCATATAATTTTAATCAGTATCCTACAAAATATGGTAGACATTTTACTGAGGCCACTTAAGCAGATTTACCAAAATTGAAACAGTTCAAATAATGCCAGAAAGCACTTTTGGAAGACTAATAACTTCACCTTCAGAGACTGTATTGACAAACCAATCATATGGTTAGATGAACAAGAAAAAATATTGATGTCTATATATTTAGAATCATTTAATTCATCAAATATAGAATATGGAATGTATTTTACATAGGCCCCTTAGGAAAATTAAGAATAATTTATACTTAGTCAACTTTTTAGTGTTTTAGCAAGTTGCCATACTTTAACATAATGGTGTCAAATTGTAACAATGAGTTCATGAGAGGACTAGAACACCATCATATGACTTTGCAACCTCATCACACATGCCACATTCCATGTCATCACTTCCTTTGTCATTAATGAACTCTAAATTTCCTATACTTAGTCAATTTGTAGAGTTTCAACAAGTTGCCATACTTTTACAGAATGGTGTCAAATTGTAAAAATGACTTCATGAGAGCACTAGAACATCATCATATGAATTTTCAACCTCATCACACATGTCACATCATCATACTCGTCATGTCATTTCCTTTGTCATTAATGAAATTCTTTGACATCAATGAAAACCATACTCAACAAAGCAGTGTGCAACAGGCGTCTAGATGAACTGGTTGGCCTATTTGCTGAATGAATTACTAGCAAATGCCATAGATGCACAGGAAAAGGGTAATCCATTTAATTATTTGTGGATTTTGATTTTAATTTCATTTGTCGCATGGGAAAAAACGTCAGACTACCAAGGGGTATATGTCCCTATACCATGGCGATGAGAAATATACCAGAATATTTGGTACTACAAGAAGAATCCCCAATGGAAACAAGATAACAACGTTGAATTTTATTTGCAAGGAGAGGTACTCAGGTATTTTATTTGGAAACAGGTAAGAATAATAGAGGAAACTGTCAAATAGTTTCGCAACATCATCATATTTTCAGTTGGGGCTCATCATATATTTATATTGTTGCGACAAGACCCACAGAACTAGTGGATAGCTATGTAGTTTCAACTATATGTTGAAGAGATTGAAACGATTATTCAGGCTTGGCCTGAAGAATGGATACAACTTGTCGTAGAGGATCAAATCTCTGCAGAAATTGAGCTGTGACAAGATGACATATCAGAGAAGTAGAATGGAAATCAGGGAGGAGATCCACCAGTAGAAGAAATCCCATGAAGCTCTCCCTATGATAGTAAAGATGAATCCAGTGCGATCCCGATAGATCTAGAGTTGGGAGAAAAAAGAAAATGATCTGAAAAATATGAGAAGAGTCACAAGAAGAGGAAGGCTGACAAGACAATTGGAATCGTTGGTCTTATTGATTACAACTAAAACCTTGTTTTATATCGAATGGAGGAAGTAGCAAAACAAAGACGTAAAAATATGGATAAACAAAATACCAGACTGGTAAGCAACATTACAGATTTACTGTAGACGTTTTGTACCACATTAAAGGAAGTTAGAGTAGTGGTTCAGAGGGATACATATTCAGTTGTGTCACAAGAAGAAGCAGGCCCATCTGAAGAGAAACCTGTCGAGATACCGTTGGTGCTTGCATAAAGAAAAATTCAAGTGATTGCTAAATCAATTGACTTAGGAACACCAGAACACAATGTTATGATCAAGGATCTTGATCATGTGACTTTTTATTTTTCTATAGTACTAGTGTATCTACTGCATAAGATCCATCAGGATGGATTAGAGGAAATGAAAACATGAGGATGCGAGATATTTGGCCAACTCAAACATTCTAAGACTACCATTTCGTTGCAGAAGAATAAATTCAAGGAGACAGAGAAAACAGAAAAAATTTGGTAGGATGATAGGTAGCAAATGGATGAAGTTGTTATGCTTACTTGCAGTACTTTCACTGATGAAGGGATTACACCTGAGATGTTTTTGAGGCCAATTGTTTTTGACTTGGTGAGGTAGCTGACAACCTCCAACAATGAGTAACAGAGCTGGAAATAAATATGACTCTTTATACACCTCCTAAGGTACTAGAAGCTCGGCAGAATTCAGTAAAGGAAGCTGTGTAGAAAATTCAGGAAACCGAAGCACTTTGTGCCAAGGCATATGAATAGGTTTCTCAATCATGGGAATCCTTGATAGATGATGCATAATTGGAGAAGGTCACAAAAAAACTTCACACTGTTGAAGTGGATTTTAATAAACCTAAGGTTGAATTGAAGAAATTTCCACTTATAGAAAAAATGAGCAAGGTTGCATATTTGAAAATCTTACAGTAGAAAGTAGTTGAATTGCAGACACAACAAAAATATATAACATATCATGTTGCAGAGATATAGGAGGAATAAGAAAAAGCTACAAGAACCATCCACCTAATTCATGAAAAAGTGAGACAGGAATTGGGTGTGACAAAAGTAGCAACTTCAGAACATATCAGTTCCGAACTTTATGTTCCGAACTTGTCGAGAAATTGTATAAAGTCCAGGAAGAGGTGCGACAAGAAGCAGAAGCAATAATGAAAATATCTCAAGATTTTTAGAACAAGATCACACCAACATAATTTTGAGACTAAAGTGGCTCTAGACGAGCCATAGATGAATGTTGGGGTCTTGTTGGACCTAGGAAAACACATTAAAAGATAAACAAAATCTTGTTCGAAAATGTGAAGATTCCAATCGCAAGTCGAGCAAAGACCGTGACAGAAGAAGCTGCGAGAAAGGAGGAGAAAAGAAAGCCACAACAAGGAGTTTGGCCTATTTTTGGTAAAAAGTTAGTTAGACTAATAATCTACTTTTGGGAATAAATCATGATTGTAAATTGGGTCGATAGTGCATATTTTTAGATGTAATGGGATGTGTTAAATTAGTAAGACAACTTGTCGACTGATAGTTAAGAATCAGTCGATGGGTAAAACAAGAAGTGTAAAATCCTATAAAGTCGATTCAAGCTATGTGAAGAAGGAGGATATACAAAAAAAAGGGAGAGACCAAAACCATAGAGCATGAGATGGGACAATAAGTCATTGATTGTAAATAATATCTAAAGAAGAGTCTGCAGGCTATGTGCACAGACCAAAAGCGTTCAAGTATTAATCATGCTAGATGAAGACTGCCTTTGTGGTTTTTCTTGGATGGGTTTCCACATTAAACTCTGTGTCTTTGTGTCTTTAATAACCATGTCTATGATTGAATGAATATCTATCATGAATTAATCTGTTAAGTATGTCGAGCATCTAAATGATATAAATGATATGGAATGCTAATGCACGTTTAACAGTATAGACTATATGTTGTGATGTATGTCGATCGATCAATATGTTATAGTCTTTGATGATGTACGTATGAAGATAAAAGGCTATTCCCTAGTTTTGGTCGAGTGACTGGATGGTGCTATGATAAAGAAATCCCTTGAGATAACTGCAGAAACCGGTTCTGGCAGTTCCCATAGATATATCAGGTTAGAATTCATCCGCGTCGCATGTGTTTCTGATGGGGTTATACTATGTTGGGTCGATATCTTGTGCTTTGTTGATAAACAAGGGATATGAAACTGGGTTGATAGGAAATAACACCAACACATACTTTACTAGTGGATCCCTCATACAAATATTTTCCTTTAAGAACTACTTCTAAGGTCGTTGTTCAATGATCTATTGGAGGGATTGGTAGACTAAATTGAAAATTAAGGTGGGGAATGTGGTATTTATTCAACAATTATACTATTTCAATATTCCCTTTCATTGTTCCCATTTCCATGCTCATGGTCATGTTGTGGAACATTGTACTAAATGTTTTATGAAGTAGTTTTGGAGGTGAAAATATAATGGATTTTCATATTTAGATATTTCAAGTCCTATGAAGATGATAATTTTTCTGGGAGTGGAACCCTTGAGTGAGATTCCAAGGGAACAATTGATAGATGATGAATTCTAAGTCCCTAAGGTCTATTCCTGGTCTGCCTTTGGTTTTGAAAAACATTAGTGCAACTCAATCTCGACATTCTTCTCTCGTTTATTGCTAGAAGCAAGTAATGAGGACATTGGTGTAGTAATTGAAGAAAATCAATTCTTTAGATTTAGACAAAGTGGAGCATTTGGAGGGTAAGGATCTCAAGGCAACTTAGATTTTTTCAGTAGAGATAATTGATTCCACTAACTAGCTAGGTGAATTTCCAACAATGCTCAATGGATCCCCACCACATGCAGTCTCTGTGGTTGAGGGGTTGTGGCACTACGATCAATCAAGGAGGCATGGAGATGCATGTGGAACTTATTTGTGCTTGACAATTAGGTCATCATACATATAGGGAAACTTCAATTTGTAGTAATATTATTTTAGATAAGTCCTCTTCGGTCATCACTTCATTTTCAAGATCTGGGAACTTTGTTAAATCAAATGCTCCTGATCGAGTTGGGGTCGCTTCTAGTGTAGGGGGTTTAATAATTCAAAACTTCCCTCATAGGTAGTGTATCTATAGGAGGAGTTATCCTTACCTCTTCCACAAGCCTTGGACTGCAGGAATTTTCCTTCTAATCCAACAAAAGGGATTTTTGGGGATTCAAAAAATAACTTGAATGCTCATAACAAGTCTCTATATTAAATGCTTATTTTCCTTATTTGTAAAAGCATACATTCTGGGAGTTGTTTTTTAGTTTACAAGTGGTCTGAGATCATCATTTGATTATTGGTGGAGATTTAAACTTCAACCTCTATGATGAAAAAGTGTGAGGCACAAGTGCCTTCTTGGATCCACTCTCTAACAATAGTTAATACAACTTAGATAGTTTAGGGTTAGTTGACATGGAACCTATGATTATAATACCTACTTGGTGAAATAAGAGGTTGGGTTAACAAGTGGTGAGTCATTAATTATCTTTTTTATCGATGATTTCCTCCTTATCTCTAATGGATTGGTAGTATAAGGTCGACCTCTGGTGGAGATATTGGATGTTTATTGTACAACAACATGAATGGAGCAAAATATTGACAAGTTTGCTCTTTATTTCAATTTTGTAGGTGATGGTGTTCAATGGTCCCTGTAAGAGACATTTTAGTACAATGTTTTTTATATTAATCATTGTTTGAAGTATTTTGGATTCACTCTAAATCCCAATGGTTACCAAAATCATGATTTGGGTTGGTTAATAGCTTGGGTGGAATCTAAAATCAACTTCTTTTGTAACCGATGGATCTTCTAGGGAGGGAGGCTCACCCTTGTCAAATCTATTTTGGAGGCTATGATGGTTTATTGGAAAAATTCGGCCCACATTCGAAAGGTTCTGTAGAGAATATTCGTCATATCCGCTTCAATTTTTTATGGCTTGGTAAGGAAATGAAAGGACTACACTAGACTAATTGCACTCCATAGCAAATCCTAAAGGTGAAGGGAGTTGGGGGTTGCAAGATATGCATGCATTCAATAGATCATTGGTATCCAAATCACGGTGGAACATGATTATAAAAGATAGGCTCTAGTAAAATATCATCCTAAAGAAATACACGTAACCTAATTCAATCATTGAATGGACAGGATGCGAAGAAAATAATTTTAAAGGTGGGTATATTCATTGGAAAGTTATGGTGACAACTTTCTTGGTTATTGGATATTTTTTTGGCTTGGTGTGTGGGGGATGAAAAACCTATTAGGCTGAAAGATTTTGAAATTGCTCAAAGTTGATGCAATCATGCTAGTTTTCTTCCTCTTGAGCTTATTAATATTCTATAGGTACAAAAGATTTGCTTCTCTCTCATATTGATGTAGAAGAAAACTTTGACCTATGGAACCAATGGTGGTGAAATTCTCATGATTTATGGATAAATGATGAGTGGAGACTCAAATGGTATTCCTAAACAAATCCATTAAGGAGAGAATGTGTTGAAATTATGGGTGAGGAGGATTCCTCAGTGTGGATCGATAACTCAAGGGGGAATACATAGTTCGAGCATGTATTGAGTAAAAATAATGGATGATAGACAACATAATTTTTGGTGGTGATTGCGTATATGGGAAGTGAAAGCACCATTGAATTGTCGAGTCTTTATGTAACTTGTTTTGATGAATAAGGTGGTGACTTAGGATTTCTTCTAGAAGTGACAATTTGAAGGGCCGAGTATTAGATATTTGTTTTGATCCACTAAAGGAACTATGCCACATTTTTTATTCATTGTTCTTATTCTCTTCAGGTATTGCATGATGTGGGTTCAAGATTAAAGCTTTGTTACTTAAGGGAAGGGGAACCTATTGAAAACTACTTGAAACCTTGGTGAAATCGATTGGATATCAAGGATTATAGGTGGTTAACATCTATTTTACTTTGGGGTATATGGGTTTCACATCACACAAGATTATTTGAGGAGAAAAATATCCAATCTTTTGAAATGGTATCATGGGTAATTTACCTTCTTTGGACTTTTAAAGAATATTTAGGGACTGAGATTCCTCAAGTGATTGGTAAATTATGGGTGGACAAAGTTTGGTGTTGGAGCTTCTTTGATAGGCAATGCCAAGGTTAATACTATGCATGTGGTTTGGGGGGTTGTTGTTTTTCACAAATTCACATTATATCTCATTCAAAGCAAGCTTTGGGTACAAAACAAACAACTAGGTGGAATTTCAAGCTTTAAGGATTTTACTTAAGCTAGCTTTGGTTGAAGGCCATGTGAGATATATTCAGGTTTTCAGAGACTCATCCATCATGGTAAATTAGTTGTAGGGGATGAACCAACTAAGCAATATACACTTACAAAATCTTGGTTCACACCTCAAAGAGATCATAATTGGTTTTAATTCCTTTAGGATTTGTCATGTTTATTGGGAGCACAATCATCAAGATAATTTTCTCTCAAAGAAGGGGATTCTTTTACCAGTTGGTATCCATATTTGCACTGCTAGTATGGAGGATTTGAGTCACAAGTGCAAAATGGAAACTGATTATATTTAAACCTTAGTTCTCTACTTGAAAATGAACTATACTCTAAATATATCATAAGGTTAAAAATTTATGTTTTTTTGGCATCTCATGATATACTAAGATCAATGGATAAATTTGAGACAATTTTCTCAATTTAAAGAATATGTTATTAAAAAGGATACATCAAAGCCTTAGATGACAGTAGTGAAAAATATATTTTTGTAATACATGCTATAAGCACAAAGCATGTGTTTTTGTTCCTTAAGGTAATAGAAATGTGTTTTTTTAAGGAATTTTTTTTTTTACATATAGACAAACAAAAAAGACTTGGAAGATGAGAACTGAGAGTTGTACTGGCCGGTATCCAAGGAAGAATTTTTTGGCAATATTAGATTTATTTAAAAAGATAAGAGCCTTGGTCCAGATGGTTGGTCATTCGAATTTCTTGATATTCTTGGTGAGGATATTTTAAAGGTGGTAGAGGAGGTGTGATTGTTAGGGAGGATGCTGTGATGCTTCAACATGACATTATTGACACTAATTCTGAAGACTAATTGTCCATCCTCATTTGAAGAATACATGTCTATTTCTCTCTACAATAACATATGCAAAATTATTTCAAAGACGATTGTGGTCAAGGTTAAACTCCTATTGTCTAGGGTTATTTCTCTGGAGCAGTTTGGATTCCTAAAAGGGGGGTTAATACATGTAGCATTTGGTTCATACTAGGAAGGGATGCATACGATGAATACTGAGAGGCTACCACCAACAATTATCAAGTTAGATATTTCCAAGGCATATTATAAAGTTTCTTCGTTATTTCTAAGGCTAATGCTGATGCATATTGGGTTTAATTTTGAGTTGGAAAGTTGTATTACGGGTTGTGTTGTTTCTCATTCTTTTGTTGTTATGATAAATGGGTTTAGTTATGTTTTTTTTAAATATTGAGAGAATTAAGACAAGGGTACCCCTTGTTCCCATGTCTGTTTCTTTTGATGGTTGAAGGTTTCAGCAGGGCTATTTATGATGAAATACACAGATGAAAGATTCATGGTATATCATTTTCCAATAAGGAGAATTTGACTCACTCTTTGTTGATGACATAATATTGTTTTGTTTGTAGTCAGTAGTGGAATTACAGTAGTTAAAAGAAGTTATAGAACTATTTTTCAAGGCTATTGTCATGGAAATCGATGTTAGGAAGTTGGAATTATTAAGTCTTAATGAGATTGAGGCTTAGATAAATTTATGGTATTTTTTTTCTTTCTTTCGAAACGCATAACTTGGAATATGGTGTGAATCTTTTCGGGTTTAAGTTAAAAAACAATAAGTATGGTAAAGCTAATTGCATGTGGTTACTTACTAGGGTGGAGAAAAGGATCAATCGTTAATGGTGCAATCATTGGATTTACCATGGAGGAAGATTAGTGCTTATAAAATGAGTTCTAGAGGCCATGCATGTATATTGGAATTTGATGGCTCACATTCCTAAGGGGATTGTGGATAGAATTAGATAGTGGTTCTTCAATTTATTATGGAAATGTAGAGGGGAATACTTAGGTATCGATCTTGGAAATTGTAAAGTTATTACAAATTCTAAAGGATGTGACACATGGGGTTTAAAATATATTTTCTCCTTTAAATAGGTCCCTCCAACAAAATATATTTGGAACTTTCATTCTCAGGGAAGCTTAAAATATAGTATTTTAGTGGGAAAATATATGGTTCTAGATATGGTCATCAAGTGGATTCGATATCAGTCAAAGTTAATTAATTTTTTATCCAATCATTTGAAAGTCATGACTTAGGTATTTCCAATCATTGGTAGATATTTGGCATAGTGTATTTGGTCACTCTGGATATGATTGATTATTTTTGAACTCATGGTAGATCCACACTTGATAGATTTTCCAAAAGTTATTCTATGGACTTAGCACAAGGTTGGTGACAGGATGAATATTTAAGGTTTTAAGTTTGAATTGAGTTTGGAAAGAATAATGGGAGTGATATGTTCAAGTAATTCAATTGGCACAGATTTGGGTCAAGCATGAACATGATGAATTACCATGGATTTTTTTATTTAGAAGGGGATTTGTTGGCGTTTCTCCCTTCAACCCAGGTTCAAACCCTTGTTTGTCCATCAACAAATCTCAAGATACCAGCTCGATTGAGTAGGGCTTAGTCGGTAGCACCTACAACGTTGATGCAATCTCACTTGATATATCTTTATGGGTAACTTCTAGAACTGGGTTTCTGCAATTGGGTGGGGATTTCTCCCCTCAAGAAACCTTAACGACTCGCTTGATCGAAGCTAGGGGTTGTATTTCCTATTATTAGTGTGTTCATTCAATATATTAATATACTTATCTATCGACAGAGATTACTACAGTTAATATAAATCCTTAGCACAAATTATGTCTATCAACAGTGCGACACATGCATACCAAAACTTATTCATAAAAAATTCTATTCATTCTATTAATACCTACTTATTCGCATCATACATTAATTCATCATAAACATATTCATCAAATACATGCAAAGACAGCATTTAACATGGAAACCCATATGGGAAAACCACAAAGTCTCTCTTCATTTGACACGAGAAATATGTAGCACCTTTCGTCTGCACACTCATCTTGCAGAATCTATTCTAGATCTTCAATACAATCTATACAAAATCCTCTCCTCACATGCTCTCCTTCACTGTACTGTCGATTGGCACACAGCCTAGATCGACTTTCTTCTCTACAACTCTACGAATCTACAACTACTAAGACAAAATCAGATATAGACCAACCCACACATAGCTTGGGTTCTCCCTTTTATAATCTCTTACATGTTGTAATCAACTAAGTCTATTATGTTAGCTGACAGGCTGTCATTCCTATTATTGTACATTCACTTACACTGATAGTAGTCACTATCGACCAAAAATACAAAGATACTTTATTACCAAAGCATGCGTTATTCTAACCGACTTGTCACCCATGATCAATCGAGCTATCCGTTTCAACCATTGTAATTCTTATTTTTTCATGGTTCCTTCCATCGTAGTTTCCCTCTTTGCAACTTCTATTCTGTCGTGGACTTTTCTCCTATGTCTGCTTCTGTCGTAACTTCCTCTATCCAAGTGCAATCGAAATATTCATATTCCCGAACATAATTCTGGCTAAGTCATAGTGCATTTCCTTGTCATAGGTGTAGAAATTGAAGCTCTTATACCATGTGGAAATACAAGATAAGGATTTACCTACAAGACATTTCTCACAAGCATGCACAAGAAAGATAGAGAGAGGGATAATGAGACTGAACACAAGAGAAGTACATAATTGATTGGAGAATCTTCCATATATCTTTCTGTGTATTATTGATCATCATAGTGTAAATAAATAATACATCCTTGAGAGTTAAAATCAAGTTGCTTAGGATACAACTCATGCTAGCTCATAAAGTAGGCTTACTAAATATGATAAACCCCTATAGGTGACTCAAGAAATTTCCAAACCAGTACAAGATATCATGAATTGGCTAAAGCATGAGTGAGTGATGATAAGTGATGGAAAATATTTCTAATCATGGAATCTAGATATAAAATCATGGAGGATGAGTTGGCCACAAAAGATAGCAGTTTCCTAGTCGACTAGCTTTACCTTATCCATTGAAAAGCAGGAAAAAGCTGTATTAAGGAAGAATAGGTAGGAAGGCACAGTTTCTTATCTAGGCAGGCAATAAAGTTGGTATAATCTAACCAGAATCAGTATAAAGGCTCTATTTGGGCAAATATGTAAAGCATTAACCAAGTGGTGCAAGTGGAGGCCAACTACCTAGTCTAGAACATAGGAAACCATAAATGATTAATTATTTTATCCTAATTATTTAGTGGGTTTATAATATTATAACACCCCCATTTAAGTTTGAATTTATGATGGAGTATCTGAAAAATATCAGAAACATGGATGTATATAGGGCCCAACAACAAGGCTATGGTCACCCTTTATAATTATTTTTGTCCATAAAACTAGGGAAAGAGGAAAAACCACATGGGGAAAATACTCCCTCAACAAAGGACAAGGAACAATATAAACAACATGTATTCATTATGTATTTTTATTCACTTGAATTCGCTGACAGAACTACTTCTTGAAAATTTTGATGAATAAGTTGTGAACTCCATGATCATGTGCTAGAGTGTAGTATCTGCAAAAAACAAGTGGAGAGGATCCTTGTAACTTATCATATGATTCTGAAGGATAATTATATGAATTCTTCTTTCTGCCAACATATTCTAAGATGAAATCATAATCAATAAAGGAAAATATATCTGTGCATACTCCTTCCCATATAGTAAAAGACCCAATACAATAAGTTCCTTGTATAACTGCAATATGGTGAACTGGACCATGTGTCTTCCTTTAAAAATGTTGTAGAACCTTCCCAATTCTGAAATGAAGCTGAAGAGAATATGAAATATAATAATTATTATCATATGGAGTAGCAAAGACCAAAGGTATAGTGTCTCCATGAGTATATAGGGTTACAGTAGGAAAGGGTTGAGCAACTGGATAAGACTGATGGATGAGTAAATATGAATGGTAGATGGATTTGGAATATGAAACTTAGATGGTTAGAATAGATACAAACATGTGTAACAAAATTACAAAGATGACTAATGTCATGGACAAACAACCAGTAAAAAATATACAAGACTTGAAACCAACATAATTAAGTAACACTACATAGGAATTTAATAAGGAATCAACTAGTGAACTTGGGGTTTGTATAGTCTTAGGAGTATTCAAAGGATGGGTAAATGGTATGTATGATGCCATAACATGAATATAACCCTGAAAACTTAATTCAAAATCAGATTCACAATCATTTGAATGGAGTGAGAAATAGTTGGTTAAAGACAAGTCATGATCTAGTGAAAAAACAAAAGTATTGGGAGATGGATATAGTGGAATGATAGGTTATTTATTCAAGGAAGACACCGAGATATCTGATTTTAATATATCAGAAAATGAATATATATCAAAGAATTGATAAAATGGTTTAACTATAGCACTCAAGGATTAGCTTTTATTACCTTGGGACTGCACACCGTGACAATGTTCCGGGGATTCAACAAGCTTCCTTAGTTCGTTTGGTACATCAATGTTATGATTTTCAAGCAACTTGGACATGATGTCTATTTTATTTTTGAAACATTTCTTCTCAAAATGAAAACCCTTGCTGCAATAAGAACACTTGGATGAGTTCCCTTTTCTTCTTGACTTTCTTCATGTAATTCGAACCTTCAACAATACGTTTTGAACCTTCATCTTTATCATTTGACTTTGGATTCTTCTCTTTCACTATTATCTTTTATTTTGACTTGTCTTTCAACTTTGCATTCTTACTTCCTTGAAATATAAGAGCATGATATGTTTTTTTTGGAGATTAGAGTCCCCATCTGAATCAATTTGTCTTGCTCTTTTGCAAGTGAATCAAAGAATGTACTCAAAGAAGGTATTTTCTAGATCGAAATAGCAAGCCTAGTAGGATGAAACGTTAACACAAAAACTGAGTATTCAGGACCCAATTTTGATAGGATGGAAAGAATCAATTTATCTTCATTCTTATCTATCCCACAGTGTTTGAGCATAATACTAAGTGACTTGAATTTAGTGAAGAACCCTTCAATGGATTCGGAACTGCTTGGACTCAATGAGATTAACTCATTCTCCAATTGGTATGCTCTTATCTCATCTTGTACTCCAAAGAGAGACTCAAGTTTGGTCGATATTTGGTTTGGAGTGGTCAAGCCATAAATATGAAAAAGAGGATAAGGATAAATATAGATACAAAGAAACCCATGGGATTCATCCATTCAATTATGTCACTTAGCTTTCTCAATAACAACATTTGACTCATTTTCTAAAGCCATGGAAACTCTGTAGAGACCATTACTGTACAACATAATTCCAATTTTGGCCTTCCATTCATGATAGTTGTAAGGAGACAGGATCATAGTCGAAGAAAAATTCATGCTTATTTGTTGTTGTGCTCCCGGAGATACTCTCTGCAATCTATACAAAATAAACTAGAAGAAATACTTATAAGCTCAATCAATCTCTTCTTTCATAGAAGGGGTGGATGCTTGATGCGCTCCTTAAAAATATGATATATTGAAGATCTTGATAACTTGAGAGATCCGATACCATGTAGAAATTGAAGCTCTAATACCATGTGGAAATACAAGATAATAATCTAGCTACAAGATATTCTCACAAACATGTATAAGGAAAACATAGAGATGAATAATGAGACTGAACACAAGAGAAGTGAAGAAACGGTTAGAGAATATTCCATATATATTTCCATGTATTATTGATGAACATAGTTTAAATAAATAATACCTCATTGAGAGGTAAAATCGAGTTTCTTAGGAGACAACTCATGTTATCTGATAAAGCAGGCTTACTAAATATGATAAACCCCCATAGGTGACTAAAGCACTTTGCAAATCAATACACGAGATAGGGAATTGGATAAAGCATGAGTGAGTGATGGAAAATATTTCTAATCATGGAATATGAAGATAAAATCATGGAGGATGAGTTGTCCACAAAATATAGATGTTTCCTAGTTGACTAGCTTTTCCTTATCCACTAAAAAGCAAGAAACAATTGTCTAAAGGTAGAATTGGCAGGAAGGTGTAGTTTCTAATATGGGTAGTCCATAAAGTTGGTAGAATATAACTGGAATCAATATAAAGGAACTCCTGGGGTAAATATGGCAAGTATTGAGCAAGTGGTGCAAGTGGAGGCCAACTACCTAGTCTAGAACATAGGAAATTAACTAGGAATGATTAATTATTTTATCCTAAGTATGTAGTGGGTTTATGATATTCTAAAACCACCCTTTAAGTATGAATTTATGATGGAGTATCTGAAAAATATCAGAAATGTAGGTGTATATAGGGCCCAACAACAAGGATATGGCCACCCTTTATAATTATTTTTGTCCAGAAAACTAAGGAGAGAGGCAAAACCACATGGGGAAAAATCCTCCCTCAAGAAAGGACAAGGTACAATATGAAATTTTTTTCTTCATTATGTATTTTTATTCACTTGAATGAGCTAAAGGATATGATTCTTGAATAATTTGATGAAGAAGGTGTGAACTCCATGATCATGCGATAGAGTGCAGTATCTACAAAAAAAAAGTGGAGAGGCTCCTTGTAGCTTATCACTGATGATGAAGGAGAATTATCTGAATGCTTCTTTCTACAAACATATTTTGAGATGAAATCATAATCAATAAGGGAAAATAGATATGTGCATACTCCTTCCCAAAGAGTAAAAGACTCAATACAATCGGTCCCTTGTATAGATGCAAAATGGCGAATTGGACCACATATATTCCTTTCAAACTATTGTATCACCTTCCCAATTATGAAATGAGGCTGAAGAGACTCTAAAATATAAGAATTATTATCATATGGAGCAATAAATACCAAAGGTATAGTGTCTCCATGAGTATACATGGTTATAGTAGGAAAAGGTTAAGCAATTGGATAAGAAAGACATATGAGTAAATATGAATGGTATATGGATTTGAAATCTGAAGCATAGATATTTAGAATAGATCCAAACATGTGTAACATAATTATAAAGATGAATAATTTCATGGAAAACCAACAAGTGAAAAATAAACAAGACTTGAAATGAACAAAAATAAGTAACACTACATAGGAATCCAATAAGGAATCAACTAGTGAACTTGGGGTTTGTATAGTCTTAGGAGTATTCAAAGGATGGGTAAATGGTATGGATGCTTTCATAACCTGCATATCAGTCTACACTTACTTCTAAATCAGATTCATAATCATTTGAAAAAAACACAAGTATTGGGAGATGGATCTAATGGACTGATAGGTGATTTATCCAAAGAAGACACTGAGATTCCCAATTCTCTGATATATCAAGAAATGAATCTTTATCATATAATTGAAAAAATGATTTAACTATGGAAATCAAGGCAGATTTGTTATTACCTTGGGACTGTGCACTGTGACAATATTTTTGGGATTCCACAGACTTCTCTAGTTCATCTAGTACATCAATTTTATGCTTTTCAAGCAACTTGGACATGATGTCCATATTATTCTTAAAAAATATCTTCTCAGAATGAAAACCCCTTGATGAAATAAGAATAATTGGATGAGCTCCCTTTCTTCTTTAGTTTCTTCATGGAATTTGAAGCTTCATCAATACGTTTTGAACCTTCATCTTCATCATCTGACTTTGGATTCTTCTCTTTCACTATTTGATTTTATTTTGACTTTGCATTCTTACTTCCTTGAACTATAAGAGAATGATATTTTATTTTGGACATTTTAAGAGTCCCCATCTGAATCAATTTGTCTTCCTCTTTTGAAGGTGAATCAAAGAATGTACTCAAAGAAGGAATTTTCCAATTCAAAATAGCAAGCCTAGTAGCATGAAAAGTTGACACAAAAACTTTGTATTCAGGACCCAATTTTTATAGGATGGAAAGAATCAATTTGTCTTACTTCTTCTCAATCCCACATTGTTTGAGAATAAGAATAAGCAACTTGAATTTGGTGAAGACCCCTTCAATGGATTCAAAACTACTTGACTCAAGGAGATTAACTCATTCTCCAATTTATGTGCTCTTATCTCATCTTGTACTCTAAATAGAGACTCAAGTTTGTCCATACTTGGTTTGAGCTTGTGAAACCATAAACATGAAAAAGAATATAAGGAGAAATAGAGAGACAAAATAACCCATATGCCTCATCCATTCTATTATGCCACTTATCTTTCTGAACAACAACATTTGGCTCATTCTATAAAGCCATAGAAACTATGTAGAGATCCTTACTGTTCAAAAGAATGCCAATATTGGCCTTCCATTCATGATAGTTGTAAGGAGATAGATCATAGCTGAAGAAAATTCCATTCTTAGTTGTTATTTCTCTCTTGGAGATACTCTCTTCAATCTTCACAAAATAAACTAGAAGAAATACTTGTAATTTCAATCAAGTTCTTCTTTCAGAGAAGGACTGGATGCTTGATGCGCTCCTTAAACTTTGATATATTGGAGATATTCATAACCTGAGAGATCTGATATGATGTAGAAATTTAAGCTCCGATACCATGTGCAAATCCAAGATAAGGATATAGCTGCAAGACTCTATTTCTCATAAGCATGCACAAGAAAAATAGAAAGGAATAATGAGACTGAATACAAGAGAAGTGAAGAATTAATTGGAGAATCTTACATATATCTTTCCATGTATTATTGATCAACATAGTGTACATAAATAATACATCATTTAGTGGTAAAGTCAATTTTCTTAGGATACAACTCATGCTATCTCATAAAGCATGCTTACTAAAAATGATAAACCCTACTAAATATGATTAACCCCCATAAGTGACTAAAGCAGTTTTCAAATTAGTCTAAGAGACCATGGGTTGGCTAAATCATGAGTGAGTGATGATGGGTGATGGAAAATATTTCTAATCATGGAATATGGAGAGAAAATTATGGAGGATGAGTTGGCCACAAAATATAGTAGTTTCCTAGTCGACTAGCTTTACCTTATCCACTAAAAAGTATGAAAAAGTTGTCTAAAGGAAGAATTGGAAGGAAGGCACAGTTTCTAATCTAGGAAACCAATAAAGTTGGTAGAATATAATGAGAATCAATATAAATTATCTCTTGGGGTAAATTTGGCAAGTATTGACCAAGTGGTGCAAGTGGAGGCCAACTACCTAGTTTATAACATAATAAATTAACTAGAAATAATTAGTTTACCTAAGCATGTAGTGGGTTTATAATATTCTAAAAATAGGTGGGGTAATTATGTACTATATTTGAAAGTGTCTCACTATGATATTCCACTAGATGGACATGCTGAGTTAGGATCGCACGAACTACGTAGTCCAAAGAATCTGTCTCGATCTCAAAGAGTTGTTGCATATCTGGTAAGGTAAGGACATACACTGGACATAAGTGCTACTTTAACTTATCAAATGTGTTTTGTTGTCTATTTTACTAGATAAATTTGGCCTTAGATCCACCTTTTGTTACCTGGATAAGGGACCAAGAAATATTAGATAATCCCAACACAAATATACCATAGAAGTTTTCAAGGCCTAGTAACTTGCGAAGCTCTATGAGAGTTGTCGAGGTCGATAAATTTTGATTGTATTGGATCTTGTCTGAATATACATGAACACCATGTTCATCCATGTTGTATCCCAAATACTGAATCCTTTCCATGCCAATTGAGAACTTATCTATATTATCACATAACTTCTGTTGTCGTAGGGTGCTGAGGACCTGGTGTATATGCTACAAATGTTATGACAATGTTCTACTATATATGAGGATATCATCTAGATATATGACCCCAAAGGAATTGGTGAATGGCCATAGAATTCCATCCATAATCCTCATGAATCTTTTTGGAGCATTATTCAACCCGAAAGGCATGACCTACCACTCAAAAAGGCTTTCCTAATATTTGAAGGCAATCTTCCAAACATTGGTCTGCTCAATTGGCACTTGATGATAACTGAAATTTAGGTCAATCTTGCTCAAATCCTTGGCCCCATTAAGCTGGTTGAGGAGGTTGTCGATTTAGAGAACGGGGTACCAATTTCATACTGTGATATTGGAATTTGTGGGTGGGCACCTATACCCATTTGGATCATTCAATTCCTTGAATCCCCAAACCCAAAAATTCCCCACAAAAAAATTCTCCCAACTGAATTGAATTCCCATATTTTATTTGCATGATGGTAACTTGACACTTGGAACCCAAGGAAAGCCCCTCTTATTCTGCCATTAGCATAATTAATTCCCACATTGCATCCTCCATATCCCACATTGCTTCTTTTACCTTCTTAATGGACTTGTTACTCAAGAATGTAATTTTCCTATCTGGGATGTGCATTGGTTGTACTAGAATATTGACTTCCAGTTCCACCTGTATCACAACCCAATCAATTATGTGGTTATGATCAAGTGCATATTTATTTAATAATTATACATGATATACATTTTGCACACACATACAACAAGGAAATTCCAATGCATAAGCTACATGCCCTACCCTTTCCAAATTATCAAATGACTGAAGAATCAAGTTGGAAGATTTGGACCAAATTCCCAATTTTAGGGAACTCTTCTTTGGCCTAAATTTGAGGTATACATGATATCCCACTTGAAATTCTATGGTTTCTCTACTCTTGTCTACATATATTTTCTATTTCTTTTGAGATGCCTTTAGATTATGCTTAATCCTAACCATTTTCTCTTCCATTTCTCTGAGTAACTCTATCCCAATCATCACTATGTATGCTAGGTTATCCCAACTGATGGGAGTATTGAATTTTATGCCATACATGGAATAAAATGGGATTATCTTAAGAGAAACATTATGCACATTAGTGTAAGTAAACTCCATCAAATGCAAGTACTCTTCCCAATTAGATGGCTGATCCATCACATAAATTTTGCGCATATCTTCAATAACCCGATTAACCGTCACAGTCTTCTGATTTTTTTTAGGATGATATAATGAAATCATATTCATATTTGTTCCAAATCCCTAAACCAATCCCTTCCAAAAAATTGAGGTGAACTTAGAATCTTTGTCTGAAATTACTGCCTTGGGAATCTCGTGCAATTTAGCAACTTCCTTCAAGTAAATGTCTGCTATGTTAGAAACTTTGTGAGTTGATTTGATAGGTATAAAGTGAGATTTATTTGTCAAATTTTCCACCAATACCATTATGTAATCATAGTGCTTAACTATTATGGGAAACTTCATGATAAAATCCATGATCACCACATCCCACTTCCATTCTGGAATGGGTAAAGGTGGAAGTAATCCTATAGGATTCCCATGCTCAACATTGACTCTTTAACACTCCAAGCACTTAGATACATATTCATAAATTCCCTTCTTCATACCCGATCAAAATTACTGACTCTTTATTGTTGTAAGAGTCTTAAGGCATATTGGGTGTCCTACATAAGAAACCTTTTGCATCTCTTTCAAATTATCTTCCTTAACTCACCCAAGTTGGGAAAATAAATTATATTTTGTGTAGAAATAGCATCTGTGATACTATGAAGAAATAGAGCCTTGATGTTAAGAAGAAGCACATGATGTAGATCTAGCTACAAGATCATTGTCACAAGCATGCACAAGGAAAATAAAGAGAAGAATAAAGAGAATGAATCACATGAAGAAGTGAAGAAAGAATAATTTATTGATGATGAATAATGAATTGATTATTATTACAATAGTAATACATTCTTATAAAGGAAAATATATTTTTCTAGAAGAGAACTCATGCTAGCTCATAAATGAGGATTACTTAAATATGATAAACCCCAATAGGTGACTAAAGCACTTTCCAACTCTGTCGAGGACCTCACAAATTATATAAAGCATGAGTGAGTTGTCATAAGTGATGGAAAAACATGATAATCCTATAATCTAGAGATAAAATCATGGAGGATGGGTTGGCAACAAAAGATAGCAATTTCCTAGCTAACTAGCTTTACCTTATCCACTGAAAAGCTGGAATAAAGAATGATAAGACAAAATATGGAGGAAGGTATAGTTACTAATTCTAGCAATCAATAAAGTGGGAAGGATCTAACTAGAATCAGGATAAAGGAACTCCTAGGGTATATATGGAAAATATTGATCAAGTGGTGCAAGTGGATGCCAACTATCTAGGCTAGTGGGTAGGAAATTAGTCAGAGATGATTAAATATCATTATCCTAAGTATGGAGTGGGTTTATAATATCCCAAAACCCCCATTAAGTTTGAATTTATGATGATATGTATGAAATAATCATAAATATAGATGCATATAGGGCCTAACAACAAGGCTATGGTTACCCTTTACAATTATTTATATCTAGAAAAGTGAGGAAAGAGGAAAAACTGCATGGGTAAAATCCCCCCTCAAGAAGGAAAAGGAACAAAATTGAACAACATGTATTCAAAATTTATTTTTCTTCACTTGAATGAGCTGAATTTATTACTTCTGATAGAATAATTTGATGAAGAAGTTGTGAACTCTATGATCATGCACAAGAGTATATAATGTGCAATAAGGAAGAGGAGAGACTCCTTGTAGGTCATCATCTGATGAAGTGGGAGAATTATTTGAGTGCTTCTTACTTATTTCATACTCTGATATTAACTCACAATCTAAAAAGGAAAAGAGATATGTTCATGCTGCTCCCCAAAGAGTAGAAAAAACAACACAATCAGTTCGTTGTATAACTGCACAATGGTGATGTGGATCAAACTTATTCCTTCCAAACTGATGTAGCCTTTCCCAAATATAAAATGAGGCTGAAAATACTATTATATATCCAAAATATTATCATATGGAACAAAAAATACCAAAGGTTCAGTATCTCCATGAGGATATAGGGATAGAACAGAGAAAGGATGAGCAACTGGGGAAAACTGATGACTGTAAAAATATGAATGATGGATGGAATTGAGATATGAACCGTAAGTTTTTATAATATATCCAAACATGTGTAATATAATTTCAATGATTACTAAGGTCATGTATAATCAACCAGTGAAAAATAGGAAAGACATGAAACCGTTAGATATAGGTAACATTGCATAAGAAACCAATGAGGAATCAACTAGTGAACTTGTAGTTTGTATAGTCTTATGAGTATTCAGAGGTATGGTATATGGTATGTATGATGTAATAAAATGAATATAATCCTAAAAATATGATTATAAATCATAATTATAACAATTTGAATGGATTGAGGAATAGCTTCTTAAAGACAAGTCAGGATCTAGTGAAAAACCACAAGTATTAGGAGATGAATCTAGTAGACTAATAAGTGGATTATTAAAGAAAGACACTAAGATTTATGATTATGATATATCAGAAAGTGACTCTATATCATATATGTGAGGAAAGTATTTAAATATGGCACTCAAGGCATTGTTCATATTACCTTGGGACTGTGCACTATGACGGTGCTCTAAGGATTCAATACTAGGCTTCTCTAGCTCATATGGAAATTCAATATTATGCTTCTCAAGTAACTAAGACATGATGTCCAGCTTATTCTTGAAACATTTATTATTAGGATGAAATACCTTTCTGCAAAAATAACACTTGTATGTGCCCCCTTTCTTCTTTACCTTGTTCATTGAACCTTCATCAGTAGGATTTGAACTTTCATCTTCATTATATGACTTTGGCTTCTTCTCTTTCACTATTTGTTTTTTATTGTTTATTTGGAATTATTAATTCCTTGAAATATAAGAGAATGATCCTTAACCTTGTAGGATATAAGATTACCCATCTTGATCAATTTATCTTGCTCCTTTGTCAGTGAATCAAATAATGTTCTCAAAGAATGCATTTTCCAATTCGAAATAGAAATCCTATTAGCATGAACAATTGACACAAAAAATGAGTATTCAGGACCCAATTTTGATAGAATGGAAATAATCAATTTATATTCCTTCTTATAAATCCCATGTTTCTTAAGAAATAGAACAAGTGACTTTAATTTGGTGAAGAACCCTTCAACGGATTTGAAACTTCTTGGACTCAATGAGAATAACTCATTCTCCAACTTATGCACTCTTATATCATCTTGTACTCCAAAGAGAGACTCAATTTTGGTCCATACTTGGTTTAGAGTGGTCAAACCATGTATATGAAAGAGTAGATTAGGATAAATAGAGAGGAAAATCATTCCATAGGATTCATCCAACCTATTATTCCACTTAGATTTCTAAATAGTAACATTGGGATCATTCTCCAAAGATAAAGTAACTTTGTATTGTCCCTTACCGCGTAATAGAATTCCAGTTTTGGATTTCCATTCATGATAGTTGAAGGGATTTCTGATCATAGCTGAAGAGAAATCCATGCCAAGAATTTGATGTGCCCAAGAAGATACTCTCTGGAACTTGCACAAATAAAAACTAGGATAACAATTTGTAAGATCAATTCAAGCTCTTCTTTAGAGAGGAATAAGAGATTGGTTGCGCTTTATTGTAGTGAACTGATAGCTCCTTAATTCTATAGAACTTAAGAAACCTTGTGCCCTGATACCATGTAGAAATAACAACTCTGATACCATGAAGAAATACAACCTTGATTCTAAGAAGAAGCAGAGGATGCAAATCTAGATAGAAGATAATTCTCACAAGCATGCACAAGGAAAATAGAGAGAAGAATAAAGATACTGAATCACATGAAGAAGTGAAGAATGAATAATTGATTGATGATCAACAATGAATGATTATTATTACAATACTAATACATCCTTATAAATAAAAATAGAGTTGCTAGAAGAAAACTCATGCTAGCTCATAAATCAGGCTTAATAAATATGACAAACCCCCATAGGTGACTAAAGCACTTTCCAACTCTGTCAAGGACTGTTGGAAGACAGTTTGATGTGCATGGTGTGATAGTGACAAAAGAGAAATAAGACTGCGCAAGGAAATAATGTCGAGAAGGGTCGGCTTAGTGGCATTTTTTGGTGCTTTTGGTTTGAATTAGTTAGAATGTTAGTTAGATGTGGGCCATTTTGTAAATGCGTAAGCCTATATAAAAAATTAGGAGTGTAGTAGAAGGATAGCAATCCATAGTAAAAAATATTATGTTTTTGGCATATTTTGAATTGGGATTAGCGTATGTTCTGTCTTCCGAACTATTATGCTAAGGTTATCAACCTGGAGATGTATTTTGGAAACATGTTTTGACATGTGAAGTAATATGACATGGGAAGATGATGTTGGAAACTTTGTGTCTTGGTCTATGATCTTATGTTTGTTGTTTTTATGGTTTAAATGATGCGATCTGAATGACTAAATGATGCAATATGATTTATGTTTATGAATGATGAGATTCCTTTGCATGGTGAATGCCTCCATGCTTGTCGATCTATTTGTGGAATGAATAAGATGATGTGATGAATAATTTAATGCAAATGGTTTTTGATGTGACTGGATATGAATGATTGATGCTAAATCCCTCATCTGTATCTTTGGTTAACACTACGACATAGAGAAAATAAGTGTGCAAGTCCTCCTCTTTACTGCGAAAATGTGGTTGCTACAGCCCTCCCTCAAGCATCTCGGGTCAGACTGCATCTGCTTCATAGGTGTTCTTGGGTAGGGTAGTGTTATCCACCTGAATGGCACTTCTCCGTTCGAGTGTCGACATCCCTCATGTTGGCACACAAAAGGACATTTATGGATTGAAGTTTTCCTAAAGCACTATAGATGGGCATATTATGAACTACATTTATCATCCATCCAGCTGGTTATTTTTACCTTTTAAATATGTCAAGTCCTGTACGTGACTCTTTATATATGCAACTTGCGTGTTGTACGCAAGTGTCAGTTATTGCATCTCGCGTATAGATTTGTACGCGGGTTACCCTTAGAGCAACTTGCGTGTCATACGCTAGTTTCCAGTATTGATACCCACGTACATCTTCCTTTGACATTAAAAATAAAAAACTGTGATTACTTGAGATTAGTTAAGCCCTTAACCTTAATCACCTTAACTGTCTCAACCTCCTCAACCCTCGAAATTGCCTTATTTCACCAAGTATAAATAAAGGCCTTGGGGAGGGTGTTAATCACATAGACTTGAGAGCAAAGTTATGCTGGTGGAGTTTATTCAGAAGTATTTGGAGCAGTGGAACTCATAATCCTTTGGTTGCAGAGGAGTCCTTGTCTCAGGCGTTGGGTTGTAATCTGAACTCATTCGTTATTGTTAATAAAGAGAATCCTTCTTCCATATGTGTCTTGAATGTCTCTCATATATTGTGGTTTGATAAATACTTATGATTTCGCACTCTGTATATGATTTATCTAATCTGTTTATATATATGTATCATCTTGCATTTGGAGGATTGACTCTTGACAGGTGAAGGAGAAGCATCCCTGAAGGCTTTGGAGGAGAATCACAATGGAAGAGGACAAGCTAGGATCAACCGTTGTGTATCAGGTGAGTCTTTCCTATCCTCCTATTTCCTTTACTGCACTCTAGATTCGATTTCCTGCAAGTTTCATGAGTATGTTGGTAACCCCAAACGTTCGGTTATAAGGTGTTTATTCCTGTACAATAGAACTGGCGACTCCGCTGGGGAGCCCAGACTGCTGTAGGTTGTTTCTGTCACCCCTGACCAGTCTTTTCTTTGAAGTTGGTGTGTGGTATTTTATCCTGGTTCATACTTATCACAGTGTTTGAAAGTCTTGTGGATTTTTCTTATTTTTTGAGAAAAATTTTGTACCTGTATGCGGGTTGCTCTTCTGCACAATTGCGTACAGAGGCCTGCATACGCGGGTTGCTCTCTTGGACAGTCACGTATAGTACACGAGTTTCCCTTCTATATAGTCACGTACAAGCCTGGAAATAGGGATTTTTTAGGATTGGGTTTGCTTGTCCCTCTCTTTGTGTAATTCCTGTTTGTTAGTTGTATTTCTTTATGAATACTGTGCTATTTGTATGAAGACCTTTGGTGACCACACTTTGTGCTTTTTCGTAAAGCCCCTTGGGTTTCTTTTGCTTGGATTGTCTTCTGTTTGCATGCTGAAGTAGCTTGGCCTGTTGGGTTATAAGTTGAAGTGTCTCTGTCTGGATCAGTGATCAGGGTCTTAGGCATTGTTTTTCCAGTCTATCTTTTGATGATGGTTGGTTTGTCACTTACCTTTATGAGTTTACAATGATTTTTGTCATTGTGTGCACCCAAGCTAGGGTTCCTAGTCTCCCTTTGTTGGTTGATTCTTGGTTCTTTTAACTTGTTTACTTCAGTTTGTTTGTTTTATATAGTTGATTAGATCCAAGTATACTCAAGTTTTGTGCATTTTACGTGCATGGTAGAGTTTGAGCAATTTTAAAAAGTGAAAAGAAAAACATTTTCAAGCTTTTGCATAAGTAGTTTTCATTTCAGTTTTAAAAGTATAATCTCAAAAACTACAAAAAACATAGGCTTAGTTTCTTTTATCATTGCATTTGTTCATCAATATATATTTACAAAAAAAAAAAAAAATTGCTTTAATAGTGGTAATTTGCTTTGAAAAAATACACCTTTACTTTTTTTATTTCTTATCGAGTCAAAAACACCATAGTTCATCACTCCATTTCCTTTTGAGTAAGAAAAAGCCCTTTAAAATGAACGCAATAATTAAAATTTACTAGTAATTTTTTATTTTTAGGGGCCTTTCACCTACTAGCTTAGGCTAGACTTGTGGGATAGGAAGTATAAACTTCCCATAAGTTTTAAAATTCAGACGTAGTGGACCTTTCTTTAGGTAAATCCTTGACTTTATCAATTGTATCTGGGAAGCTCCTCTCAAACGAGAGTCAAGCACGAGGCCACGTGGAGGCATGGACTGAGGAGATAACCCTCCGATTCCTTGTCAAAACATAAATCAGGACTTTTACGCATCTGGGGATTCTGTCCTAGACAGAGTTTCAGGCTCAGCTACCCTTCCCATGTGTACGAGTCAGGATTGCGACTGTCCCCCCAGACTGTTGGTATAGCTAAGGTAGCCTTTAGTCTCTTGACATTTAGGGTTCATACCTAGGTAAACCGGAAGGCTATTTCTGGTTCACCTTGGACGGGCTTGGAAGGTAACCCTTGTTGTAAGTGTAGGAAGGAGGTTGGGTGATTCCTCCACTTGTTCCTAAGAACCACTTCAAGGATGCCAAGTAATCGTTCATCAGCTTTCTTCGGGAAAGTACATCTTTCACCCTTGTTTGATTATTTGAGGCTTTAGGATTTTTATAGTGTATGCTCTGTGGTTTTTCCTGTGTTTAGTTGGCCTTAGGGTGTGATTTGTCAAATTTTCAATCATGGAGGACCAACCTTTTATAAGGTCAAGAAGGTTGAGAAACCTTCCTCCTCTCGTCACATTGGGGCCTCCACCTCCACCCCAAAGGCAGAGATTGGACATGGATGGTTCATTTGAACTGGTAGGGATAAGTGAAGTTCTAGGTGAACCAGAAATTATAGCTAACCGTTTTGATCTTGATACAGTTGATATAGAATACTTGCAGACTGACGAGTTTGTGAGAAACTTTAACACACCCTTGACTGATTTAAACAATCCTGTGATCGTTCAGGTTAGACCTTTTGATTCACCTATGTTAGGTGTCCCTGTGGGTAGGATCATGTCTTCTGCGGAAGAAAGTCCTTTTGTGTTCACCTCAGCCGTTCCGGTTGAAGGGGTACTACCTCCCTCGGTAAGTTCCCCTAGATCTAGTATACCTTATACACCTTTGACTCCAGCGAATCGGGTGGTCTAACCACCGGTTCACTCAAACCTAGTAGGTACTTCTGGTGATATGGTTACTGGGATCCCCAGTATACCTACTATTCCTTCTTCCTTTCCATATACTACCCAGAACGGTCCGGTAGGATCCTCGACGTTTGTCCAAGGATTTCCTTGGAATGGGGGGCACATTCCCCCATCCTCTCCATATGTAGGCCCATCACCTTCTTATGTAGGAGTGCAGTTTGGGAACAATACCTCTTATGGGAAAAATTTCCAAAATTTGATTTCGGTCCCGTTTACGAGCTCTCCCTTTTTGTTGTTCAGCGGAGGGATACCGGCTCCTATCTTTCAGACCCCTGTTTCTATGGGGACGGCCTGAACTTCTTATATTACACCTCCCGCACACAATCCTGTGGCTTACGGATGGATTTTGTTTTAGAGTAATCTACCCACTTCGCAACCGGTGGCAGGGGGAAACCCCACTTTTACCTATGGGCATTCGGGGGCAGGTCCCTCTAATCCCTAGGCTGGCACATTTACTACCCTGGTTCGACCCAAAATTCCATTCCTGGCAACCTTAAACTTGCTAGATTTGTCAAAATTGATGAATGACCCGGTGAGGCATGACCCCTTGTGGCCACCTGTTCCCACCAAATTGCCATCGGACATCCCTAAATTCGAAGGCAAAGTTGGTGAAGATCCTGGGGCTTATGCCACCATATTCCATTTATGGTGTTCTTCGAAATCATTGAATGAAGATTTAGTGAGGTTGAGGCTGTTCTAGAGAACCTTAACAGGTACTGTGGAAAAATGGTATATTGAACTGCCTTCTACTACTTTCAGTAGTTTCTGGGACTTGGCTAGTGCATTTCTTAGCCACTTTCAGCTTCCGGTCCGATATGATTTCGGAACGGAATTGTTGTCTAATTTTAGGCATAACAAGGCTACCCACATCTTGGATCACATCCAAGAGTGGAGGAGGTGAAAGAACCTTATAAAAGCCACGATTTCTCTTGAGTTCCTTTTAGAGTGGTTCCTTAAATCCCTGTTTCCCTACATATCTAAGGACGTATCCACCTCAGGAGTGACAAATGAAGAAGAAGCCATTCTCAGGGCCCAGCAACTGGATTTGATTTATTCACAAACTGGGATCTTGCATGAGATTATCCCTGAGGCATCAATGCCTACGCACGATGCGGAGAAGCCTAAGCCTGGACCCCATGCCGATGGTGTGGTTGGGTCCGTTAACTCTCCCACCGTAGAATCTTTGGCTAAGCAAATTCATCAGTTGTCCGTCAAGCAGCCTACGGTGGAGGCAAAAAAGGCTGCCCCCTCCCCCCAGAGTGCAAATGGTTTTGCATAAACCTCTCAGAAGGGCAATCAGCAGCCCGGCGAGAAGACAAATAAAGGAAAGAAGGGAGAGGGAAATCAAAACATGCAAAAGCCCATGAACAATGCTGATGGGGGAAAGAAAGAAAAGAAGAAGGTCAAGTTCCCATGTAAGTTGTGCCACGAGGACCAACTTACTCACCTTTGTCCCCTTATGGATCAAGCCCAAAAGTTGCTTAAGGCTCAACAACCAGCTGTCCTGAACGATCGTTTTCCCCAAGGACAGAACTCTGCTTCAGCTTCTAACGTAGCAGGGGGCACTCAAAGTGCCCTTGACCCAAACTATATCAACATGATTTGATCTTCGACTTTGTTGCAGACAAGGAATAAAAATGATGAGAAAGAGACTCCTAAGAAGGGTAAAGCTGTAGGTGAAACTTCTAACCCTCTCACAATAGAGAAACCTGCTGAAACTATGCTGAAGATACCGAAAGGTGTCTTCAAGAAGACCTTGCATAACCCTAACGCTAGGGATGCTTCAAACTACTCTGTAGTTGAAGATTTAGCTCAAACCCCGTGTGCAATGTCAGCTTTATAGGTGTTACAGAGTTGTCCCGCTCAGCAGGATGCTCTCTTAGCAACTTTAGGCAGCATGGACTCATCGAGTCTCATGGCGAAATTTCATTTATCTGATGTTAAAATTCGCCTACCTTACTACGTAGCCTTATCAATAGATGTCATCCATGGTGGTAAGACCATTGGAAGGGCAGTTGTTGATGAGGGTTCTTCTACATCTGTTATGTCCTTGACCTGTTGGAAAGCTCTTGGATCGCCAGAGTTGGTCCCATCAAACACTCTGCTTACTGCTTTTGATGGACGGTCCTTCCGTCCACATGGTATCCTGCTGGATTTTGAAATTAAGTTGGTAGGCAAAGCAGTGTCTCTTGAGGTAGAAGTGATTGATGTTCCTTTGGACTACAATCTGCTTCTGGGAAGGAACTGGACTTATGCGATGACCGCTATTGCGTCGGCCATTTTTCATGTAGTGGTTTTTCCACATGAGGGCAAGTTGGTTACTATTGATCAACTTGATTATACTCGAAAAGGTCGTTTAGATTCTAATGAGTCCACTGTGCCATTGGTTTATCAGGTCAAACCTGCTACACAGAGCTTGGGGGCTAGAATGTACACATCACTGATGGGCACATTCGATCTTCCAGCCCCGGTTAATTATAATGGTTCTACTAGTGTGGGGAAGTCCATAGCTACGGTTGTCGATAGGACTGATCCTTGGGTTCTCCCATCCCCTCATGAACCGGAAGTGCCCTTATCGGCAGTGGAGGTATCTTATCAAGCTATCACTCAAGCCACTGTTGATCCCATTCCAGATCCTTTAACAGTCTCGGAAGATCTGGAATAAGTCTATTTTCCTGCATGTGCGGAAAACTCTTCGCACTCTATAGATTGCTTAGATATGGTTTTACATTCCGACAAAGCCATTTTGGAAGCCATGAGTGGACGTGGTAAGATTTGTGAGGATCTTCATCATCAATCCTATTTTCTTCCAGAACTAAGCAGAATAAAAAATCAAGAGTTTCGTTTGAGACTGTTAGAAGATGTTGATATACCTATCAATCCCTTGCCTAGGGAAGGAATGTTTGCTGAGGGGAATATGGCAAATATTTCCACCACCATACCTATTAACATCTCTGTGAACCCTGATGTTGTGGAAAATATATATATAGGTGCAAATTGCTCTCCTGAAGAGATTGCTATCTATACTGCCTTGTTTAAGGAATTCCACGATATCTTTTCCTAGTCATATGAGGAGATTCCAGGCATAGATCCATCGATTGTTGAACATGAAATCCGAACATATCCTGATGCCAAACCGATTCGACAAAAGTTAAGACCTGTTAACCTACGCAAAGCGGTGGCTATAAAGGAAGAAGTTGAAAAGCTGTTGAAGGCTGGTTTTATCTATCCCATAGCTTTGACTGAATGAGTATCCAACCCTATTCCTGTTGATAAGAAGCAAGGGACTATTCGCATCTGTACAGACTTTAGAGACCTCAATAAAGCCTGTCCTAAGGACAACTATCCCACGCCATTTATAGACCAGATTATAGATGCTTGTGTGGGAAGTGAGGTGTTCTCGTTTATGGATGGTTTCTCCGGATACAATCAAATTCAAATAAAATCGGAAGACCAACATAAAACTGCTTTCATTTGTCCTTGGGGTACCTTCGCGTACAATAAAATGCCCTTTGGATTGAAAAATGCTGGGGCAACCTTTCAACGGGCTATGAAATTTGCTTTCCATGATATTAAAGCCGTTGTCGAACCATACCTTGATGATTTTCCTGCACATTCTTGTAAGAGGATTCAACACCCAGATCATTTACAGTTGATATTTGAGAGATGCAAATATTATAAAATCCGCTTGAATCCCCACAAGTGTGTATTCTATGTCGAGTCAGGAAGATTACTCGGGTTCATTGTCTCTAGTAGAGGTGTCCAGGTGGATCCATTGAAAGTTGAGGCCATTGTAAATCTTCCTCCTCGTTCTCTCAGGCAACTTCAAAGCCTGCAAGGAAAGTCTAATTTTCTTCGACGTTTTATTGTTAACTATGCCAAGATTACTAAGGGTTTCATGCACCTGCTCAAATAGGACACCCCATTTATATGGGATGAAACCACACAACTTGCTTTCGAGGCATTGAAAAAAGATTTACTGTCAGCACCCTTATTACGTCCACCAGATTATTCTAGGGATTTTATATTATATCTGGCTACGTCGGAGTCGACCATTGGGGTAGTACTAGTCCAGGAGGACGATAAGCTTGTAGAGCATGTCGTTTATTATCTTAGCCGTGCTTTGGCCGGACCTGAACTTCGATACTCTCACGTTGAGAAATTAGCCTTAGCAGCCGTTTATGCTGTTCAGAGGTTATGTCACTACATTTTATTGAGGACCACCATAGTAGTGGCGGATGTGAATATGTTCCAATATGTTTTATCCCAACGGATTGTTGGGGGAAAATTTAACAAATGGATAGTCATTCTCCAAGAGTTTGACTTGGATTTCCAGTCCGCTAAGTCTAAGAAGTCCTTAGTTTTTGCTGAACTTATAGCATAATTTCCTACTAAAGAAGATGTAGCTGTTGAAGATGACTCATTCCTAGATGAGCACATCTTCTTGATATCCACCTCTGATCCTTGGTATGGAGATATTCTTATATATCTCCAGAATTTGAAGTATCTTGCAGCTTCCTCAAGGGAGGAGCGATGTAAATCATGCCTTCATGCGAAGAACTACCTCATTATAGGAGATACCTTATATCGACGAGGGGTAGATTCCATCTTGCGTCGTTGCCTTACCCATGAGGAAGCAGAGATTGTTTTGAATGATTCCCATAGTGAAGCATGTGGGGGTCATTTATCTGGGTTAGCAACGGCCCAGAAGATATTACGTGTCGGTTATTTCTGGCCCACGATCTTTAAAGATTGTGTGGAAGCAGTGAAGCGCTGTCATCCGTATCAGCTTTACACCAGGAAAATGTGGTCACATCCTGGTCCGTTATTTCCCATTGTATCGATAGGTCCCTTGATGAAATGGGGGATCGATTATGTGACATGCAACCTAGCCTCGGCTAGGGGGCATAAATACATCATTGTCGCTGTTGACTATTTTACGAAATGGGCAGAGGCAATGCCTACTTTTAAAGCCGACGGGGAAACAATAGCTTTCTTTGTATTCAATCAGATTATAGCACGTTTTGCTATACCCAAAGTGATTGTCACTGACCACGGCAGTCATTTTCAAAATAACATGATGATGGAACTGACCACTATGCTCGGATTCAGACAAGAACATTCATCTTCGTACTATCCGCAAGCAAACGGTCAGGTTGAGACTGTCAACAAAAAATTAAAAACTATCCTTAAACATACAATTGATGCAGCCCGCTCTAACTGGCACATCATTCTATATCCTACTCTCTGGGCCTACCAAACCAACGTAAAAACTGCTACGGGTTTCTCCCCTTTCCAACTCGTTCATGGAGTGGAAGCAGTTACCTCGATTGAGTGTGAAATCCCGTCTTTAAAGATAGCCATTCATGTGTTACCTGATACGACTGAGCTTGAGGAACGCCTGGTACATTTAGAACACCTTGATGAACAGCGTAGAGATGCGCTGACTGCTAATCAAGCTCATAAAAATAGGGTCAAAAATCAGTATGATAAATCGGTCAAACCTTAGGTTTTCTCTGAGGGGGAACTTGTCTTGCTTTGGGACCAAGACAAAGAACCCCCAGGGGCAGGAAAATTCAAGGCCATGTGGTTAGGACCTTATGTCGTGTCGAAAGTTTTAAAGAAGGGCACATATGAGTTAGTTGATTTTGATGGGAATAAGCTGCATGAGCCTAGAAATGGGCTCTACCTGAAAAAGTACTATGCTTAGGCCTAACACTTTTTCTTGTATCTTTATTGTATGTATTTTTATGTACATTAGGTTTTCGGTTTTGTTTTTTATACTATGTGCTGGATGTTGTAGATGTCTTCTAAAAGGTATATAGGGTTCGCTGATGGCGCCAGCCGTCACACTTGTAACCTAGCTTCGACAGCATGGGTTATTTATTCTCCCTCAGGATAGCTTGTTGCCGCGGGAGGTGCTTGTTTAGGTCCTTCTTATAATAATGTTGCTGAGTACAGGGATGTAATTGAGATTCTATGGGATGCTTTGTCACATGGTATCACCTAGCTTGAGGTCTTCCTGGACTCTCAGTTGGTGGTTTCCCAGCTCAATCGGGATTATCAGGTACGAAATCCTATTTTATTACGTCAGTTCATGCAAATTCGTTTATTGGAAAGACATTTTAGGGTTATTACATTTAATCATATTCCACGAAATCAAAATTCATTGACTGATGCATATGCTAATTACATTTTAGATTGGCATCTCACACACATTTTATAAAGATATACAACAAACATATGAAAAACATTTGTAAATAAACTGACAACAAACAACAATATATATATATATATATATATATATATATATATATATATGTAAAATATCTGTCGATAGATAGGTCAAGTCTGATCCTCAGATCTCATCAAATACAAAATATACAAAAATGTGGATCGTAGTCCATCAAAATGTCCTAGATCTATGCAGGACCACCCTGGTCACTAGGACCACCTTGGTCCCCATGGTCCCTTTGCACTCTGGCTTCCTCAGCCTCCTTGGCTTCGGCAGCCTCCACAACCTCTATATATACAAGCACCGCTCTGACCACTCGCCTGAAAAGATGTAACCAGACTGGTGGAACCCCAAATACGAACTCCTGCATGGTAGTCAGGATATGCTCTATCCGCAAGGTAGGTACTCTCTGGGTCAGCCTGGCCAGCTTCCCCTCTAGCACCCTGATCAGTCCCGGGTCTTCACCTATGACAGGACGGACAAACATGCGTGGGTGCCCTTCAGGGTGGACCGGTCCAATATCTGCATTTTGACACATTTATAGGATTAAGACTTGTACATATGTATATATCTATCATTTTAAAATTCATAAAAATTTGAAAAATGATAAAAATTAAAAATTATTTACCTAGCTCTCCCCATGCTCCTCCTGGAGGGAGGACAAGGTCTGGGCCACCTCGAAAGTCCATCCCAACATATGGAAACTGCTCCAGTGTCGGTAGCTGTCATTCCCACCAGGTATAGAAATCATCATCATATACACTATGTACTGTGTCTCCTCTTCCTTGACGGAGGAAGATGTCTCCCCACCTGCTCAGCCTCGGCTGACATGGAGATTTGACTGGTAGAGGTATGGCAGGGCTCAATGTTGGTACTCTCTCGAAGAAGAGGGCCACTAATATGATTGCATAACCAAAGTTTTTTCGCCTTCCTCTTTTGCAATCGGACAGTTGTCTCTTCATGATAGGGACAACTCCCGAACACCAATCATAGAGAGCACCACAAAAACAGTCAACTGCCAGCCTCATTTGGTTCCGTGTAGCCAAATGCAAAGAAGAGGATCCTAAAATCCTCACGATGGTGCTTGCAAGTACCTATAGAGTAAAGTCTTGGATATGTACAATAGGGACACAACTCCCTCTCTTTTGAGTACCCGGTGTGCAAAATACATCTATGTAGTTCCGAACACTTAAAGGGTCACCACCCCTGCCGGTGCCCTCTAAGTTGATCGATGCTCTTCATTGTGACAGACCGGTAATGAAATACATGTCTTCAGTAGTCATCTCCAAGTTTTCACCCTGTAGGTTGAACATCCCCAAATCATGATCCCAATAATTTATCATGAACTCAAGTAGGCGGACATTGGCCCGCATCGGTGATGTGCAAAAGAATTTTAGTAGCCCACTCGTTCGCAATGCATGTATAGTGGGCGCACTTTGGAGCACTGCTTGGTCCATTATTTCATGCTCCCATTCTCTCCATTCCAGAACCATCTTTTCACCTAGCAAGACAAGTAATTTGATTCAGTAATTCCATATAAAAATTCAATTTTTTTTGACTATCTTTAGCTTTTTATCCTTCACGTAGTACACGCGACTGTCTAGTTAGACATGTCGCGCACTGTACACAACTGTCTAGTTAGGCAACTCACGTACAGAATGAGTGTACGCGAGTCTTCACACCGTCAACCCGCGTACGGGCTTTGCCATTTTTAGGATGCTTTTAATAATGGAATTAAGACTCAAAATTCATAATTGCTTGGATCAAAATGAAGAGCTCAGGGTGTAGGCTTACCTGCAACTTGCGGAATTCGATTTCATCAATTCAAATGTCCACAATGATCAAACAAAGGTAGAAGGACAAACTTGCTTTTTATGGCTCAAAATTTCAAATGGTGAGTTTTGTTTTGATTTTCAACTATTTATAGAAATTATATTTCTTTAAGTGGGTCTTTTTCTATAGTTTGAAAATTCAATCAACTAATACCATATTTCTTTATGCTTTGGAACAGGTTTTTCACTATTACAAAGTGTTGTTGCTCCAATAGGGTGGTTTTGTTACTTCCAATACATTTTTGGCATCTTTATTCAATCCACATTAACCTTAGCAATCAACCTTTTTCCACGGACTATGGTATTATAAGCCATTAGTTCCCTACTTTTACCATTGTTCTTCCGTGGATAGGACCCTTTTTCATGAGTATCCTTCTTCTAAGCCTATGTTGTCCTTTGGTGCTCATGCCGCAACTGTTTCAGGTATAGGGGTATCCTCTTAGCTATTTTTCACGCTAAATAGAGCTTCTTTTGAATCTCTTTTTACAAGCTATCCCTTTATAGGACTCCCTGCCCTTATGGAGTTTCTTTATGCCCAGGTCTAACTCCTTCAAAACAGACTTGACTGCCAAGTTAACTCGTCCATTCAAGCTTGTTAAGAATATGTGAACGGTCATCCGCATTGGTGGTAGGTTATCTCTTTCTCGAACCATGCAGAATAATACGAGAAAGGATCACTCTCTTTTCTTTTTGAATTGAGAAGAGTATTCTCAGGTATAGGTTTATCACTTTTCCGGACCTGAGGGACTAAATTTACGGAAAAGGAACACTCGGTTTGAGCTTAGTTTTCTCTTTTTCGTGCTCTGGACCTAAACATGAAAAAGATTTCGAGTGTACTTTGTGTCTTTGTCATGCTTGTTAAACACTTAAGAACAAAGCAACGAGTTTATTGTTGTAAGCCCCATTTCTCGTAACCAAATGGATCTTTCCGAGTGATCTTGCTTTCCTTCACACTCATAAAACTCAAGCTATTTTATGCTGTTTTGGAAGGAGCGTTGGGTAGGTGGTAATTTAACCTTTTTCGGAACTCCATGACTAAGTACGAAAAAGGTTCACCTTTTCTTCTCCGGAAGTTAAGAGAGTTCTTATGTGGTATGTTTTATACTTTTTCGGCCTTAGGAGACTAAATTGGATGAAAAAGGACCCCCTTGGAGTCTTCTTTGGAGTTTTCAAACTCTCTAAATGTGAAAACATCTACTGAGCATGTACTAGTTCGGGCTCATTAAATCCACGAATCAGTGATGCTATCAAGCATTATTTTCCCGTCTCTTCAAGCTTGTTAAAAAATGAAGAGGGATCCGAGTTGACTTTCCTAGACTCATTAAAATTTAACAGGGAAGGTAAGGAAGAGGTTTTCTCTTGTTTTCAGTAATGGTAGCATGTCCTCCTTGAACATAGCACTCTTTGTTTTTTTCGATATCCATGTCTCAGTGATTACTTTTCCATTCAGCTATTACTTTGAGTTTCTTACTCCTCCTCTTGTCCGTTATACCTGGGGAATCTGATCATGTCTCCTACATGACAGATAGGTCTAGTTGTTCTATCTATAAGTTATACGCTTCCTTGGGTCATCTCTGTGTTGTGATCATTGTTCAAGGACTTCACCCAATGTTTGATCTATAGCCTGATTCCATCATTGTTATATCTGTTATCTATTGTGTCTCCCTTCTTTTTCCCAGTTCCTAGTCACTCTTGTGATCCGTTGGAGGATCTATTGCCTTCCTTATCACAGCATGGTTCTGTTTCAGTACTTCCTGATGACGAAGACCTAGAGTTTTGACGATCGTACCTCAGGATTCACTTCCCTCATTGGTGAATTCCTTTGCTTCAGTTGTCGATTATCACCTATTGATTGACAAACTGTTGAATCCCTTCCATCTTCGACTTCAACCTACTTTTATTCACATGGATGGGATTGTACTGGTTCTTTGGGATAGTTTATGAAGACCTTAGTTCCTCACCTATGGACTAAGTTGCACAAGATTATGTTATATTCATATACACAGTTTCCAGATCTTTGAAGACTCATCGTTATTGTATATTGTGGCTTTGATCCACCTTTGTAATATACGTGGTTTCATACCCGTATCATATGATGCACTCAAATATTGTAAAGTAGCTAGTGTTCCAGTAAATTGAACATAGCATCCTCAGATGTAACTTTGTATATGACATTACTATGTATTTGTTTCAGGTACTCTCTCTGATCCATTGGATTTTTGAGTTCTCCAAAGATAAATATTATAATGTATTTCGGCCATCGCTTCCCTTTGAACTCACACATTAGGGGGCATCTGTTATCCACTTGAATGGCACTTCTCCGTCCGAGTGCCGACATCCCTCATGTTGGCACAAAAAAAGACATTTATGGATTGAAGTTTGCCTAAAGCACTATAGATGGGCATATTATGAACTACATTTATCATCCATCTAGTTGGTTATTTTTACCTTTTAAATATGTCAAGTCCTGTACGTGACTCTTTATATATGCAACTCGCGTGTTGTACATGAGTGTCGGTTATTGCATCTCACGTACAGATTTGTACGCGGGTTAACCTTAGAGCAACTCGCATGTCATACGCGAGTTTCCAGTATTGATACCCATGTACATCTTCCTTTGACATTAAAAATAAAAATTCGGGATTACTTGAGATTAGTTAAGCCCTTAACCTTAATCACCTTAGCTGTCTCAACCTCCTCAACTCTTGAAACTGCCTTATTTCACCAAGTATAAATAAAGGCCTTGGGGAGGGTGTTAATCACATAGACTTGAGAGCAAATTTATGCTAGTGGAGTTTATTCAGAAGTCTTTGGAGCAGTGGAACTCAGAATCCTTTGGTTGCAGAGGAGTCCTTGTCTTAGGCGTTGGGTTGTAATATGAGCTCATTCATTATTGCTAATAAAGAGAATCCTTCTTCCATATGTGTCTTGAATGTCTCTCATATATTGTGTTTTGATAAATACTTATGATTTAGCACTCTGTATATGATTTATCTAACCTATTTATATATATGTATCATCTTGCATTCGGAGGATTGACTCTTGACAGGTGAAGGAGAAGCATCCCTAAAGGCTTTGGAGGAGAAGCAGAGCGGAAGAGGACAAGCTAGGATCAACCGTCGTGTATCGGGTGAGTCTTTCCTATCCTCCTATTTCCTTTACTACACTCTAGAGTCGATTGCTTGCAAGTTTCATGAGTATGTTGGTAACCCCATACTTTTGGTTATAAGGTGTTTATTCTTGTACAACAAGTAGAACCTATATAGGTCGATGTTTAGGGAGTTGCATTGAAGAGGGGTGTCAACATAGTGTGCACCCCTGTTGATAGATCTGTGTCAACAAGGACCTCACAAATTAGCTAAAACATGAGTGTGTTGTCATAAGTGATAGAAAAACATGTTATTTCTAGAATCTAGAGAGAAAATCATGGAGGATGGGTTGGAAACAAATGATAACAATTTCCTAGTTGAGTAGCTTTACCTTATCCACTGAAAAGCTGGAATAAAGTAGGATAAAGATAGAATCTGCAGGAAGGCGTAGTTACAAATTATGGCAGTCAATAAAGTGGGCAATATCTAACCAGAATCAGGATAAAGAGATCCTGGGTTATATATGGAAAGTATTGACCAAGTGGTGCAAGTGGATGCAAATTATATAGGTTAGTGGGTAGGAAATTAATAAAAAATATTAAATATTGTTACCCTGAGTATAGAGTGGGTTTATAATATCACAAAATTTTGATACATCATAATTCCAATCTCTTCAATTCTGTATCCATCATACTTTTGAGGAACATTTCCTTGTTGTAATCCTTCCTTTATTTCTTGATAATATCCATCTGAACTTACAACTTCAAGGATTCTATTTCATAGTTTTGATTCACACTGATAATTAAAACATACATTGCATGTATTGTTTGGATGAGTGCATTGACTACTTTATTCTCCTGGCCTTTGATAAGTTTGATCTCAAAATCAAAATCACACAATAATTCCATCCATATTACCTTCCTGGAATTTAGATCTCATTTCTCAAATAAATACTTTAATCCAATTTGATCAAGCCTTAGATCAAGTTTCCCGCCCATGAGGTAAGATCAACACATCTTGAATACATGCACATTGGTACAAATCTCTAGGTCATGTGTGCAATAATTCTTCTCATTCTACTTGAGATTTCTATATTCATAATAGACTACATTCCCTCACTACATCAATAATCCACCAATTCCTGCTTAACAAAGATCTATACACACCACCTAGTCTTCATTGGGGTTTGTAATCTTAAGAATTGGTGTGTTGGTAAAAAAGTTATTCAACTTCTGAAAAATTTATTCGCACTATGACATCCATGAGAATTTATAGCTCTTTTTTTTAAATGAGGTAACTAGATGCGCCACCTTTGAAAAACCCTCAGTGAATCTCTTGTAATACTAGGAAATCCCATAATAGATCTAACTTCAAATACATTGCTAGGAATTTTCCAACCCATGATAGATTTGATATTTTATGGATCCACTGCTATTCCTTCTTTAGAAATAATATGAGCCAAATAATGGATTTGATTTTGATAAAATGAAAACTTACCCAGCTCGGCATATAGTTGATGTTCCATCAACACTTGCAACACTAATTTCAAGTTTTTTGCATGCTCTTGTTTTGTCTTGGAATAAATAAGGATGTCATCAAGGAATATGATGAAAAAATTATCCATATACTTCCTAAAAAACTCCATTCACAAGGAACATGAATGTGGTTGGTGTGTTGGTAAGCCCAAATGGCACCACAACAAACTTATAATGACCATATTGAGTCCTGGATGTTGTTTTTTTATGTCTTCTTATTTTATTCTTACTTGATGATAACCATATCTCATGTCTATATTTGAGAATACCATTAATCCTCTTAGTTGGTCAAACAATTCATCAATCCTAAGCAATGGACATTTATTCTTGTCTGCAACTTTGTCTAACTTCTTGAAATCAATGAATAATCTCAGCGTTCCATGATTCTTCTTTACAAACAACACTATTTCTCCCCAAGGATACACACTTGACCTTATATATCATTTCTTCAACAAATCTCCTCTAGATTCATTTGTAACTCCTTCAACTCTAGCGTACTCATCTTGTATGGTAATTTGCAAATTAGGACAACTCCTAGCACCATATCGATATAGAAATCATATCTCTTTTAGGTGGAAAACCTGGTACTTCTTCGACCACCTTAATGAATTCCTACATTATTAGAAAGTATTCCAAGATGGGGCCTTTATTATTTTCTATACATTCCACATGAGATTCATACAACTAAAATATTTTTTTGAAGCACTTCTTTAGCTGTAATGCTGAGATTTTCCTGATGGATATTGGACTTGGGACACCCTTCATTGTCCTCTACTTCCCTTCATCAAGAAAATTGAATGTATTATTATGTAGATTTAATATCAAGTGATGTGCTTCTAACCAATCCATCTCGATCAAAACATCATAAGACCCAAGATAAATTATGGTCAAATATGCAAAAGTACTAAGTCCATTCATGTCTAGTGGACAATCCTTTACTAACTCTTGGATCTTCCTCTTTGCTCTAGTATCCAATCGAACGATCTAAGATTTTCCTTTCTTACTTTCTTTTAAGTGAAATATTTCAACTATACCAAGAGAAATATAACTATGACTTGATCCACAATCAACTATAATGGAAACATGTTCGTTGGTAAACTTACCTTCAACTTCAATCATGTTGGAATGGAAATCTGCTTAACAATTGTCCAATGCTGTATAAATCCTTGGAATATTCTTGGATACATCATTCACTGTACCGACTTCTTGAATATTGTGCATTATTCTCATTCTACTTCTCCTTTGAGAACATTCCTTGTATAAGTGATTTCCTTCACATCCCCAACATTTAACATGCTTCCTTACTCCTAGAAACTCTATCCTTTAGAACCCATCCTAAGTAAAATACCTCTATTGAAGGGGCTATTGATTCCTAAAGAAAGGTGGCTTGAATCCTTTTGTTCTCTATTACTCCTTATTTCCCTTCTTATCTTTCCAATACTTCTGAATATCTATCCTTCCCCTATTTTGATCATATAGGTATTTGGCCTTCTCGATTTCCTCTTCAAGGGTATTCGACTCATCATATTGAATTTTGTATTTGAAAACTGAAGGAAATCCACTCAGGAACTTTTGTATTTTACCTTTTGTTCCTTAATGAACCCCAAATACCTCAGTAACTCCGAAAACTTTCTCTTATATTCCGCCATGCTCATAACTTCCAATTTGAGCTCAAAGAACTCCTCCATTTTCCTTTTATAGTAATGTTGAGATAAGTACTTCTATTGAAAGTACTTTTTGAATTGCTTCCAAGAAAATCTCCTTTGATTGATATGCAGTACTTCAAATACTTGATCCCACCATACGAAAGCTTTCCCCGAATTTTATAGATGGAAAATTTGGCCTTCAAATTTGAAGAATAATTATGAAATCAAAGATATTTCTTTGTCCCTAGCAATCATGCTTCAACATATGATCTCTTCTTTCTCTCACCGTCAAAATTAGAAGGCTTCATATTCTATAGACCCCCTTGAAACACTTCTTCCACATGCCTTCTTTTATGATTCTTATAAAATGAATACATTTCTAGGGTGTTGCTAGAATCATTAATCATATATGACCTCCTGGATGCATGAGTTGATGAACAATGATGTCCACGACCCCTGGTACCACCCTTATGATGTCTAACTTCTACATGATATCTATTCTTTGAGCTTCCCTTGTATTCTTTCTCATGACATGAAACTAATTTAACCTGCATTTGTCTTTGTAGCGAGTTTAAAATAGTCACGAGCTGAGTATCCAACTGATTTTGCTACTCTTGAGCCTTTAACACTCTCTCATTATCAATATTTTTACTGTTTCGATAAGTTCCATAGGTTTTACATCACCTTTGTGACCATTAGACTTTGTCTCTTCATTTCGTGCATTATCATTTTGTTTGCTAGCTTCCTCATGGGTGAAAATATGCTCTTCTTCTTCAATTATTCTGCTCATGGATACTCTAACCTACATTGTACCTAGTGCAATTTTTGTATCTACGATGTGTTTAGATAATTATGATATATTCTATGCATTTAAAATACCAAAGTTTACTAAAAGTGCTCAAATTTTTAAAATTATGGAAAAATTCATTTATTTGACAATTTATCAAATAAGAACCACAAGATCATGTCAAATAAAATTATATAAAACTATATAGCCCTTATTTATAGTGTACTCATTCCATTGTATGCTCTTGATCATTAATTTTTTAGTGGCTATCTATGGGTCCTAGTCATCCTCCTCTGACGAACCTTTTATCTAATATTGCTGATGTCACATGGTTTATTCGGACTTTCGCTGTTGGTCTCCTCCGATGAACATTTGAACTTCATTTCCAACAAATCTTGAATTTCACCTTCGATGACACTCAAAATTCACCTCAGATTAATTTTGGACTTCATATCCTACAAATCCCAGAGTTCTCCCTTGACATACGCACTCTTCAAAAAAGGATTTATCTAACGGTTTATTTGGGATTTCCCCAATAACATATTGTATATTTATTTGATTCCATCTTAGAACTTTCTTCAACATATTCTCAGAGCTTTGTTCTATGACATAGTGGAACTTTCTTTGATAACATCTTGAAGCTTTGTTTGATGACATCTCAGAGATTTCTTTGACAACATCTTAGATATTTCTTTGATGTCATCTTGGATATTTCTTCGATGCCATCTCAATTATTTTTTTTGATGTGGCCATGTCATTCCATTATGAGTGCATGTCATCTGTGTTTCCACAGCGAATTTTAGAAAATTTCAAAGAGTTTCTAAGATGTTTAATTTTTTCAAAGATTCAAACAAGTGGCTATCATGAATAATTTTTACTCTTGTGTGTCCTTTTGACGAAGAATTTCCCATCCATGGACATACCCATAGCTTCCACCATTGAACCTACTACAGATCCATGTCATGCTTTTGGTTTCCTTCAACCCAAGAAGACCTAATGTTGTAAACCTTTTCTATAATATGAATATGTAATGTACCAACCACCTTTGCAACATTGATGAGGTGATGGGATGCCCAATTTTATGCTTTGATACCAATCTATAATGTCCCCAACATACCTAGTATTAATTTTTGGATGATTGAGAACTTTTTCAGTGCCATTATACCAAATTTATTACTCTAATACCAATTTGTAATGCCCCTAGTGACCATATCATGCCTTCAGGCCATGGGGTGGTCAAAACCCATACTTCAATACTTGAAAACATAGTTAATTGTTGAAACTCACAATGTCACCACTACCAACTAAAAAAAGATAAAATCTATGAACTCTTAAATCCAATGTAATTCTTCCCTTTTGATCTCACTCGAACTTTGCTTAATTATAATTACAATTTATACATATAAAGGGATTGTAAATCCCGAACATATCTATCCACACAAGAATAATTAAAACAAGTAAACCAAGAAATTCTATGGATAATTACATCTAAACATTTTATAGTGTAATTGCTATACAACAAAAATTACATAGTGGAATATATTATGTTTATACAATAGAACACATATAGGCATTGTTTCCCAACTACATATCAATATACAATTAAACTGGGCATGCTAAATCTACATGAATGCATCATACAATTCCATACAACCATACATTCATGCACAATCATAAGCTGTAAAATAAACAAATTCCATAATAACATATAATCATTACATCATAAACTAAAACTGGGCATAACTTAAATATGACACTTATCTCAACACAAAGCATCAACTAGTTGCAGGACTTGGATGTTCCTCCCAACCATAGGCTCTGTGCTACACTTAATATTGTTAGAATAATCAAAACCTATTCCCATACTTAGGATATAAAATTTAATCATTTTAGTTAAATTCCTAGGTCCTACTCTAGCTATTTGGCATCTGCTTGCATTTTTGTGGTCAAACTTGCCTAAAATACCTCTAGGAGTGCTTTGGAAAGGTGCTGGATAATATTCTAACAACTCATCAGACTTCCCAGTTTAGAAAGTGTGCATTCCTTCCTTATCCAAAGTTTCCTTCTTTTTCAACATCTTTTAAGGCAAAAGGAGAAAGCTTATTTTTTACACAACTCACGCTCTCTCTTTTTCTCTCCTAAAAGCATTAATTTATCCAATTTACTTCACTCATCAATTGATACAACTCAGTCATCCTATTCCTGACCTTATTGACATATTAGGAAAGTGTTTTATGCACCTATGGGGGATTTTGACTAGTTTAGTAAGACTGCTTTTGTGCTGATTTAAATGAAATCTTTATGCATTCGAATATATGATGTAATTCTATATTTTGACAACCTATTTTGACATAATTTTGGATCATGTAAAATTATTTATTATAAGTTTGTGTTATGAACCACATGCAATCTCCTTTTGGAGTGAATCTATGCATGCTTTTAAGCAATTTTTGTGAGTTCAATTGATCTAAGATTGGGCTTAATTTCCACTTGGTATCAGAGCCTTGGTAGCTCGATTTTTCTCCTCCTTTATTTATTTCTTGCAGGATCAACATCATTCACTAGTAGATCAGTCTATCTGTACAAGGGTGCACTTACCGAAGAATGGATCAATCTCAGAACATCATCTTGAATCCATTCAACTACTTTGAATGGAAGAAACATAAGGAGATTCTGATGCAGAGTAAAGGCCTCCACAGAGTGACCATGGAAACTAAGGCTGAGCCTAATGCACCAACATAGAATATTAAATTAAATAATAGGAGAGATAACACGTATGGTCTCTTGTGTCTCAACATTTCTAGAGACCTTCTTTTCCATCTTGATGGATTGAAATCACCCATAAAGTATGGGAGAAGCTTCAAAATTTATTTGAGAAGACAAATGAAATGATGGGACATCAACTGGAGAATGAGCTAATTTCACTAAGTCCAAGCAGCTTCAAATCCCTGCAAGTGTTCTTCTCCAAGTTCAAATCATTGGTTTTGTAGATAAAATAATGTGGTATCGATATGAAAGATGAAAAACTAGTCTTGGCCATCCTTTTAAAGATTGGACCTAACTACTCAGTATTTTTTTCGACCTTCCATGCCACAAAGATGAAAAATCAAACTTGGAAGATTCTTCACTGACAGATTTCATGGAATCCCTAACTTAGGAGCAAGACAAATTGGTGATGATGAGCACCATCAAACCTTCCAAAGATCAAGCTTTGGTTGCTAGAGATTCAAAGGTGGATTCCAAAGGAAAGAAGAATTCTAAGAAGGCTCCTAATGAAAAAGGAGACAAGTCCAAGTCTAATGAGGAGTCATCAAACTCCAAGAAGAAGATAGGTAAATGTGAAATGAGCAAGCATGCATACTATGGTAATGGATTTCATCTTGATATCTCTTGCATGAATAAACAAATCAATATGTTGACTCAAATCCTGAAAAAAAACAACATATTACTTCCTGAAGGCGCAAATAAGAAGAAAGGAGGATCAAGTTTCGAAGATAAGGAGAGTGTTCATGCCTTGGTTGCATGTTCTATAAGATATCCTTCCTTTATCATTGATTCTAGAGCTTTAAGGCACATGGTTTAGATAAGGGAGGCCTTCGCCTCTCTTGATGATTCGAATGGTCCAAATGCTTTGTTGGGAGATAACTCAAGAATTGAAAGTAAGGGAAAGGGTAGCATAGATTTTGACCATGGTTCCTTTAATAATGTCTTGTATGTCCTAGGTCTTTCTACTAATATCTTTTTAGTATATTATATGACCCAAATTGGTATCCTAATAAGGTTGTTTTTACTCCCAATTTTGTTGAAATCTCTGATATTGCAAATGGTAGAGTCATTGGTAAAGGTTTTGTGGATCATAGTTCGAAAGTGTACAAGTTATAACACTTCATGCCCTTCTCAAACCCCTTTTATCTCCTCACACATGCTAATGAAGCCAACAAGATTTGGAATGAGAGGTTTGGAAATCTAAATTACAAATATATTTCATATTTGTGTGACAAAGACATGGCCATAGGGTTTCCAAAGATCAATTTTTCCAAGGAAGCCCATTAGGGTTGCATTCTAGGAAAACACCCAGAGCATAAGTATGAGAGAGTTAGTAATGAGTGAACCTATGCACCTCTTGAGCTCATTCACAGTGATATTATTGGGAATTTTCCTCATATTACCATGATTCAAGCCAATTATGTCCCAACATTTATAGATGACTTTTCTAGATACTATTGGGTTTACTTCCTTAAACACAAGTCTGAAGTTTTTGACCTCTTCAAGGTTTTCAAAGACTTGGTTGAGAACCAGTATGGAAGTAAACTCAATATCATCATATATGATAATGGTGGTGAGTATTTCAAGTCTAATTTCATTCAATATTATGAAGATACAGGTATCCAGATGCAACACTCTAGTCCTTACACACCTTAACATAATGGAGTTGCTGACAGGAATAATATATCTTTCAAGGAGATGGCTACTTGTATGATGGATTCTAAGACTTTTACATCAAATTTTTGGGATGAATCTAGAATAGGGTGACTCACAAGCATCTTCATGGAATCACTCCTTTCGAATCTTGGAGTGGACACTTTCCTGCTGTGTCTCCTTTCAGGATTTTTGGATCTAAGGCTTGGGCTAGAATTCTAACAGAAAAGAGGAAGGATTTGGAACCCCAAAGTCAAGAGAAACTATTTTTTGGGTATTATGAATATTCCAAAGGTTATAAGATGATCAACATGAGCACTCAAAGATCCTTTATTGAAAGGAGTGTTCATTTTGAAGAGGAACCTATGCCAGCAACAGAAATTAAAGAGTCCTCTTCACCACCCCCACCTTTTACTATAAGTGAAGAGGATTATAATTTTTATGATTCTAATATGTCTGATAATGATGATTTAATTTCATATCCTAACACACCCATAGGGACAAAGTGGGCAGAAAATACCATTCATGCATCTAGGGAACTAGCTGGGAATCCTAGTGATCCTAGAAGAACTAGATCTCAATTCGAGAGTGCCCTTTGTGTAAAGGACCCTTTATTTGATGAAAAGTGTTATCTGATGGTTGAATAATATTCAAAAACATGTTAAGAAGCATAAGAATATATAATATGGGAAAAAACCATGAAGGAGGAATACCATTCTTTCCAGGAGAATGAGACATGGGAACTAGTCAAACTTTCACCAGGGAGAAAGCTAGTCAAGTACAAATGGGTATTCAAGAAATTTTTTGCTGTTGATGGATCTCCTCTAAAGTATAAGGAAATTTTGGTGGCCAAGGTATTCTACCAAGTCCAATTCATTGAATACAATGAGACCTTTGCACCAGTGGCAAAGATGGACTCCATAAGACTAGTTTTGGCCATTGCAGCTTCCCAACAATGGGAGGTATATCACATGGATTTGAAAAGTGTCTTTATAAATGGATGTATAAAATAAGAGTTTTATATGCATAATCCGAAATGTTTTTTTACTAATCCATCTCTTTTGTGTAGGTTGAAGAAATCCCTGTATGGGATAAAACAAGCTCCTAGATCTTGGTATGCCAAGATTGATGGCTTTCTGCTATCATTAAACTATAGTAAATGCAAGCATGATCCAAATTTATATTTGAATATGATTCATGTTTCAATTATAATTATTCTTTTTTATGTGTATGACCTTCTAATAACAGGAAGTTCCAAGAAATAAACTGCCTCCTTGAAGTGTGCAATGAACCATGCTTTCTCCATGTCTGATTTGGGATTATTGAGCCAATTTTTGGGGCTTGAGATTTCTTAATCATATCTTGGAATAAAGGTAAATCAGTACAATTATGATTCCTACCTTCTGAACAAGTTCAACATGAAGGATTTAAGTCCAAGAAAGACTCCTTTCCTTCCAGGAGTTAAGCTTGAAGAAGCGCAATGCACTCCATTGGTAAACAACACTCTATATAGGCTTTTGGTTGGTTGTCTTCTTTATTTGACTCATACTTGACCTGATATATATTATGCAATGAGTGTGGATTACAGAAACATGGATCAGCCTCATGAAATCCATTGGAGGGTGGAAAAAATAATCCTAAACTTTGTACAAGGAACAAGAAGTCATGGGATTCACTATGTTGCAAAATCTGACCTAGAGTTAGTTAGTTTTACTGACTATGATTGGGCAGGTGATAAAATTGATAGAAAATAAAATTCTAGATATGTGTTTATGTTTGTAGATGGACCAATCATCTAGTCAATTAAAAATAAAATTTCTACATCATTTTCATCTACAGAAGAACAATACAGAGGAGCTGTGAATACAACAACTCAATGTTTGTGGTTGTAGGGTATACTTGGAGAGTTTGGGATCGAATATGAAACTTATACAATCATCTATTGTGAAAAGAAAAGTACCGTTAGAATATCAACTAATCCTGTACTAAGGCATCAAACCAAACACATAGAGATCCATATGCACTACATCAGAGGACTTGTGCATGATGGGTCATTGCTTTAAATTATTCCGCATCATCTCAGCAAGTTGTAGACATCTTCACCAAGGTGTTTTTGAGAAGAATTTCAGCAACCTAAAATCCATTTTTGGGATAGATAATTATGTGGTGAAGACTAATTGAAGAAAATATTTCATATAGTTTTGTTCATGTCCATGTTTAAGGGAGGATTTTCCCCTTTGTGGTTTTGCCTCTTTCCTTGTTTTGTATGGACACGCAATATGTAAAGGGTGACTGAGCCTTGTTTTTAGGACCTATATATATGATATATTTATGATATTTTACATAATTCAGGATTAATAGGGGGTTTTATAATAATCAAAACACATTCCCATACTTAGGATATAAAATTTAATCATTTTAGTTAAATTCCTAGGTCTTACACTAGCTAGTTGGCATCCACTTGCATTTTTGTGGTCAAAATAGCCTAAAAACCTCCAGGATCATTTTGGAAATATTATGGATAATATTATGAAAACCCATCAGAATTTTCATTTTAGCAAGTGCGCATTCCTACCTTATCCACAGTTTCCTGCTTTTTCAACAGATTTTAAGGCAAAAGGTGAAAGCTAGTTTTAAGGCAACTGCCTTATTTTTGACACAGCTCACCCTCCTTATTTTTATCTCATAAAAGCATGAGTTTTTCCACTTTCCTTATCTTATCATCTGATACAGCTCATTCATCCTATTCATCACCTTCTTAACATATTAGGAAAGTGTTTTATGCACATATGGTGGATTTTGACTAGTTTAGTAATCCCGCTTTTGTGCCGATTCAAATGAAATATTTATGCATTCAAATAAATGACGTAATTATATATTTGGATAACCTATTTTGACATAATTTTGGCTGATGTAAACATATTCAATAGAATTTTGTGTTATGCACCACATACGGTCTCCTTTTTGAGTGAATCTATGCATGTTTTCAAGCAATTTTTGTGAGTTTAAATGACCCGAGCTTGGGATTAATTTCCAAAAATATTTATAAAACAAAGGCCACCCATGATTGTTAGAATAATAAAACCCATAGTATTACCCACTTAGACATTAATTCATTTATTTTTGTCTTATTTGCCTAGTTCATGAGTCCCACCATGTGCAAGTTGCTAATTGCCTATCCATAGAGGTCAAAATTGCCATCTTTGACTCATGTAGCACTTGGGAAAGCCTTAGGAATCAAATCTGCTTTATTCCTGGCCTCCTAGGTGCCCTTTTGCTTTTTCAGTGTTTTAAGGCACATAGGAAAGCAAGACTAGGTGAGGTGAACTTGTTTTTTGCCCCTTTCATCCTCCACTCTTTCCTCCATGCAAAATCATGTATGAGCTGCCATTCCACCACTCATTAGATTGCCCATGTGCCCTTGCCAATTCGTGAGCCTCATGACAGATTTGGGATCAGCTTTTTACACCTATGGGGTATTTGCCTATTTTGGGTAAGCCTGCTTTATGCTAGTTTTGGATGCCTCCTTATGCATTCGATCTCTTGATGTATTCTATATATTCAGCAACCTATGTTATTACAGGGTTGGCTATTGTACACTCAATTAATATAATTTTGTGTTACAGCTCCATATTCAGTCTCCATTGTTAGCAATTTTGCATGATCAATTGATAATTGTTGTGGGTAAAATTAATCTATTACTGGCCTGAATTTCTACATGGTATCAGAGCCATTGTAGGTTGTTACTCTCCTTCAAAAATTGTTTTGCAGGTTCGACATCAAGACTGGGAGCCTTCTACCGACAGCCGAGACAGATTTTCTAAAGCTATGGATTCACAGAAAACTATCTTGACTCCCTTCAACTATTTTGAATGGAAAGTAGAGATGGAGATCTTGTTGAGAGTGAAAGGCCTCTACAGGGTGACTATGGCTACAGAAGCAGAGCCCAATGCTGCTGCAGAGAAGGTCAAATGGCACAATCGAAGAGATGAGGCCTATGGCCTCCTATGTCTCAGTATTTCCCGAGACCTCCTTTTCCATCTCGATGGATTAACTTCACCGAATCAAGTATGGGAGAAGCTTTCTGATCTTTTTGGAAAGACAGATGAGATGAGGGGACATCAGATCAAAAATGAGCTGATTTCTCTGAGTCCCAGTAGCTTTGAATCCCTGCAGCTATATTTCTCCAAGTTCAAAGCACTAGTTTTGCAGCTGAAGCAGTGTGGTATCGAAAAGAAAGATGATCAGCTCGTATTGGCCATCCTCTCAAAGCTAGGACCAAACTACTTAGTCTTTGTTTCGACCTTCTATGCCACAAAAATCATAGCTCAAACCTGGAAGATGCCTAGCCTTGCAGATTTCATGGAATCTCTCACACAAGAATAGGACAAGCTGGTGATGATGGGCACCTTCAAACCATCCAAAGATCAATCTTTGATTGCTGGAGATTCGAGGGTGGATTCAAAAAGCAAAAA
>LPNX011001380.1:66457-87198 GCA_001517045.1 Pseudotsuga menziesii | reverse complement strand
CTATGGGGGATTTGCCTATTTTGGGTAAGCCTGCTTTATGCTAGTTTTGGATGCCTCCTTATGCATTCTATCTCTTGATGTATTCTATATATTCAGCAACCTATTTTATTACAGGGTTGGCTATTGTACACTTAGTTAATATAATTTTGTGTTACAGCTCCATATTCAGCCTCCATTGTTAGCAATTTTGCATGATCAATTGATAATTGTTGTGGGTAAAATTGATCTATTGCTGGCCTGAATTTCTACAATGATATGGTGCTATCAGTCCAAAAGGGTGATGTTATATTCAGGATTCCCACAATCCTTTCATTCATCCTAACCAATTTCAGGCCATTTCATAGGCTTATACACATGCATACTCAATTACTACTCACTCGAATCTATCCCTCATGCAACCCACTGGTGCGGAAACCCCATTCAAATATGTCCCAATCCTCAACACTCATTCCCCATCAAATTTTACAACACAAAGAACAACTAACTTCTTTGAGATAATAGTTCCTTGGGTTCTCTTCAGTTTCGTTTTAGAGCTCTAACACAGGTCGACCATGAAGTCTTTGTATTGGGATACCAAGGAACACAACATGCATGATAATTTTCCCCAATAATGGTTAGCCAACCCATTACACAATATCTAGGGAATTAGCTCATGTATTAGGGACTAAAAGATAATTTCACTTCTCAACCAACCAACTATGGCTTAGTTTAATTCGTACATTCAAAGCAATCTATCTTACAAATGATTTCCACTATGTTTTATGTACAGTAACTCCATGGTAACTTCCCTCGATTTAAAAAAATGGTTTAATTGAATTGTTCCCACATGGTACAATGGTTTAACTCCCTGAATCCCTAAACAAAAAACTCCCCCCCCCCCCAAAAAAAAAAAACTCCCCAATTGAGTTGAATTCCCATATTTTATTTGCATGATGGGAACTTGACACTTGGTAACCAAGTAAATCCCTCTTAATACCCAACAAAATAACTAAGTAGGAAATTAACAATTACTTAGTTTATACAAGAAACCTTATTTCACTTAACTTCCTAAGGTTAAGGAGAGGCCAAATACATTCTGACTAGGGTCCCCCCACCTGCTTGGCCTTCTCTCACCCTCTCCACTTGTGGACTCATAGCCCCCCATCTCTTTTTTCCCAATCCTCTCTGTAGACATTCCAAATTTTTTATTAATAAACATAATGTTATAAATATCACCAATAATGAGAGGGAAGGGGGTGAATTGGTATCGATTACTTTTTAACATTTCAAATCTTCAAGTACACCATGTAAACATTAACCATTAAAAATGTCATTCACCATCACATAAATCATACATAGTGAAAACGATATTTTAAGTGTTAACAACCACATAATGTTTTTCTTATGAAAAACAATATTACATTCATAGGAAGCACCAAATTTTGATTTATGAGCACCAACTCAAAGGAGGCTACAATCACCTAGCTTTACCAGCTCCAGCTAGAAGGAAGCACACACTTCCTAGGTTCTCTAGCATGCACTTAAAGGGGGATACAACTACATGAGATCATAGGCTCCAACTTATCCTAGAACCACCCTGCTACCCTGGTATGAGTAAGAGTATCAATCCATCACTATTAGAGTCACTGTCTTCAACGAACCCTAGAAAGAGTTACCCATAGACTTCATCTCTCCTTTGGATTATTCAAATCCTTAACATCATCATCATCTTCAAACCCTAGGTCATTCCAAGAGATGAACCCTAGAGCATGCAATAAGAACCCTAATCCATACACCAAGATCATAAGATAAACCCTAGTCCATGACATTTCGAATACCACAAGATAAACCCTAGTCCATGTCTTTCCCAAGATCATAAGATAAACCCTAGGCCATAAAAAACCTTTGATCACATAGATTCTCCAAGATATAGTGCATATTCTTATTCAATTATAGATTTCATATACGTCTTTTGCACCTCTTCTAGCACATCTTCTTTTGTTTTCCATGCTTTGGACTTGATCTCTTTAATGAATGATGTAAAATGTGTTACTTTTAAGATATGCTTATACTAATGCAACGCCTTATTAATTATAGTAATGTTATGTCGAACCTGACAAAATTCTGGCCTAGTTAGGTCAAATCTGATAAAAATTTTGGACCAGTACAAAGAAAACTTCATATCTTATCAACCATATGGAATTAATAACCGTGCTACCTATCACGTCCCCTCCCATCAATCCGACCCATGGAGAGAACATGAGTGACTGTACAGGGTGACAAATTCCCCCCCATCGCCATACTACGAATTTCGTAAACACTTAAATTCATATGCAAATGCATAATAAACAAACAAAACAGAATTAAACTCTATCAATGCACATATGGCATGATTATATCAACATATTTATCACATGCATAACAATAAAATGATGCACAAAGATAACTTCATTCCCATGATAAGCATAGGAATTCAATTTATTCTTTCAGTTGGACCAATTTATTCACTATGACATAAACATGCAAACATTTATAATACATAAAATTGACATATTCAGAGACATCAGTAAACACTTAACTTTTAATTGAAATTTCCTGAGCAACTGGTTATGGAAGAGAAACGCTCCACCCAACTGTAGGTCTCTTTCCAGCCTATATTCTTTCAGTTGAGAGACCACCCTTGAGATGGACTATATATCCACTAAGAAGGAATTACTCAGGATCACTTACAACCATAAGGACAATTGCTCATGATAAGCCAACACACAACTGGGTTTTTCAAGGAAGTAAGGAGGAAATGAAGGAGATAGAAAATCCAATGATCTCAAACACAAAGACACATGCATCTCAATTGACCTTAGCTAGCCTTGGCACCCACAATACCTACCACACATGAAGGCCCCCTACAATGTTACAGAGTCCCTCAGGTGGCCCCTTCCCTCTTACGCTCATCAAGGTGGCACAGAGAGGTAGAAGTTGCTAAATATTTAGATATTATTTCCTTCACAGGATTTATCAAACCATTCCAACCTCTGATCTTTCTCCCTTTTCAATTCACTCTAGTATTATCCTGATTTTGGCCACATGAATGTCAATCACTAAATTCTAGTTTTAGGATTCCAATCTGTGTCTTCCTATGGAATTTTGAGCTTTTGGAACTCTTAATTTATCCCCAAGGTTTACATTTATGGATTCCTCAATGGATTTCACTCCTCGCATGGATTTTTGGGCATTCTTGGCACTTCAAAATGTGGCTTCTTTCCAAGTTGCGATTTCTAGTTTTTCCATAGTTGGGAACACATAGCAAGCTATGATTTATAGTCCATCCTCCATTGGAATGTGGAGGATGGAAAATAAATTCCCATGAGGAATAATTAAATATGGTTCAAGTAAACCATGCCGATACTCAACCATACAAACTTTTGGGTTTTTCCAATGCTCCATTAATTCATGAGCTGATTTATTAGCTACTTTCTTACAACATAATTAAATGTCCACAAATGAAGTCAAGGTGGGTTCTCAAGATGACACTTGGAAACACAGTGTTCAATCCCACAACCCCTCACCTCTCCCTAGTGGATCACACACACCCATCATTTAGTTGCTTCCATATCCAACTCTTGGAATTGTATTGGATTTAAATATTTACATGCTTTTAAAATTTCCCATATCCTTCAAGCGCATGGCTTACAAATTATAAAATAATTTCCTTTTAAATGTCGTGTATTCATTAATGGGGCCTTGGACTTGATCTTCACGCTAGGATTTCATACACCACATATACTCAATATTTACATATCAATCCAATACATTATAAGGGCCAAAATGGGTGTATGACATTCCCCTCCCCCTTAAAATAACACCATCCTCAGTGTTGCATTACTTATGAATACTTACACATAGTGTATACATGTCCAAAATTCACAAAATTGAGACAGGTCCTTTCCTGCATTGCATCTTTGAACTTATATTCTCAGGATCATGTCCTTTAGCCACTACATGTTGTTCCAGCTGATTTGACCTTCCAATTCAACATGTGAACTATTTATTTTAGCAAGCCCTTCTTCCTCTTTATTTTCTACCTTATCCATAAGCCTGCAAATTTTGTGGATGATATATTCCTTCTTGTTTCTCCTTGTTGGACAATTACGGAGGTAATGAATTCCCCCACACTTCCATAATTTCAATGGATATTGTTGTGTTTTCATTACATGCTCGATTTCATTTGGTCCCTCTAACCTTGGGCATTTCTTGGTGGAATGATCAAATGATTGCCTCCTCATTGATTTGTTGTGCTTGCCACCGCTGATATCTTCTAAGAAATATTTCACTTAATTTTGCAAGAAAATAGAGTTATGCAAAACCTAATGGTTCATTTCATTTTGCTTCTTTTTTACCTTGATCATCTCCCCAATATTTTCCTCAGTCTTGGAAAGTGTTTGAAGCAATTTTCAGTCAACTGAAACAATTTTTGGTCTGCTGTCATTGTGGGTGTGTATAGTTTCCTACACTTTGCTTGCCAACAAAACTTTATTTATGATATTTGCAAGCAATTTGTTCAAATTTCACCTATGAAGTTCATCATTATGAATCTTGTTAGGCCAAACATGACACAAGCATTAAAATTAGTCAATTGACTTGGAATTTTCATGCTTTATCCAAAGAGACTTTCATACATTTCATACTTGTCCCAACATACAAATGAATTCATCCATATTCATTCTTTCATAGAAATTCAACTAATTTACATTCACAGTTTATTTCAATCAAAATGACATAATTAATTTCAGTCATAACATGCATTCAACATTTTCTATTTCTGGAATGCAATAGAAAATTGGAAAGAGAGAAATAAGAGGCCCCCCCTCTTAATATTGTTCCAATCAGAAGTACCATGATTGTGGATCCATGATCTTTGGCCTCTTTTAATTCAAAGTGTGAATGCTTGACTCACCCATTCCTCATTTTGTTGATGACATTTCACATCTAAGGTCTATCCAAGACTTCACAACTAGGGCACTCCCCATGGCATGCCTACATAAACTTAATTGCTAGGATGGACACTAGTCCACTAGCACCATTCTCAATGGCTACCCAAGTCGATATTTTCAGGATAGTAACATGTCCAAATGCATCCTTAAGATGCCTTCAAGGTACTTTCTTCCAACATTACTTTGGTTTTAGCAAGGAAATGATTATGGATCAACTTGACTATCATAAAAATTATCCTATTCAGAATTGACATATACACATGAAATTATACACCAAATGAAATTGAAGGTACATGGTAACAAAATACTTATATGTATGAGTGTTTCATGTTGTTCCACAAACTTTATACTGCACTTTATAGGCCATATATCACCCATGGGTGAAATAATGAATGTTTGGCTAACATGTAGGATCCTCCACAACATTTAATATCCAACCAGTGCACCAACTGGATTTACCAAGCATTTATGGTTCTAAGCCAATCCCATACCTGGTTTACCCTCTCCATTTCCAAACTAGCACCTATATCTGGGTCAACAGGAAATGGAAGGAAACTACATCATAACCATTGCCATTCTAGTCAATAAAGGGAAATTATCTGCCTGACTTCCAATACCTAGGAACCAACGTTTCCCTTGGGACAAGCCACACCTGAGATTACCCTTGAGCTCTCGGCTTCCTCAACCACCAAATGCCTCACATTCATAATCCGTATTCTCACAGAATTAATTCCCAAACATTGGATCATTCTCAACAACTAGGATCTATTCTTCATTTCTCTTATTCTACTGCAATGCCACTTTGCTCATTCATTACTTGGCAATACAAGGGCTAGTCATGCTCATGAGTATCACTGATATAAAACTATAAACATAATTTATAGAAATTCACTCTTCGATATTTAGACATTAGGAATGTTCCCATTCCCTTATATGGTGTAGTCAATGCCAACAACCATAATGCAACAAAACACCATAAATGCATGCACTCCTTTATGATGGGTGTGAGGTAGGCCGTAATTACAATTCAAGCAATATTAAAAATAAAAACATGTTCTTCCTATTAATTTCTACAATTATACATATATATTTTTCTAACAAGGGTTATGCAATACTTATATGTTTGCAAATGTCTTCTCTTCTCCCTTTCGTGAGGAACGGGGATCCCTTCTCTGAGTTAAAAGTAGATCAAGTTTGTTACCACAATTCCTTTTGTGCTTCATCTCCAACGATCAACACATGTCCCACTGGCATAGTTTTATCATCTCACCCATGTTATTTACCAATACATAGTTCACATGAGATATTATCAGAATTTATGTAACATTCCCAACCCTCCAACTGTTGAAGAGGATGCTACCGTAATACTATCTACCCAGGAAACTAACCCCATGAACATAACATGAAATGCATTGAATTAATAACATGCACAGATGCATAAATTTTTAACATACATCGGAAGAAAATCCATTCCATTCATTCACATGTTCATTGTAATTCATTATCAAATGTAAATGTATAGATTTAAACACAAGAATAATTATCTTATGAAGAAGATCATCCCGCAACCAGCTATGTCGATGAAATGTTCCACCCAAACATAGGCCAGTGTGCTCCTCAATATATCAGCAACACTGCCACCCTCGAGCTAGGCATGATTTCCACAAGGAATAAGGAACACTAGCAGGCTCACACATAGCCAAGGATACCATAAGATTCAGCCAAGCCAACACAGTTGGGTTTATCAAGTTGCAAATGAGGTGGATAGGCTAATTGCTAAGCTAGTGAGCTTGTCAACAAGCTATGGAAACCTGCACCAAATCTATCCTGGCTTCTAAACATCTTCCCACCCAACACAAGGACGCATCCCCTTCTCTGCTACATAGTCTTTCAGGCTATGCCTTCCCTTCCAGTGCTATCTGGGGTGTGCAAAGAAGAAAACCATCCCCCTAGATATTTCTGTGAGGTTCCTTCAAAAACTAGGTTTATCAAGTTTGTCAAGCCCCATTTCCACTCCCAATTCAACACAGACTAAAGCACAAATACATACACAACAATTACACAATTTCATACACAACAATTACACAAATTCTGGGTTGAGGAAAATAGTTTGGCAACAAAATGAATTGCTAGGGTGGATGAAAACAACCCCCTAACAACAATTCATATCCCTGGGATGTTTGGCCCTAACGTGGCAAAAAACGAATTCAATACACAATAATTATAGTGTTGGGCATGGACAAAAACGTCATGGAAGCTAAAATCAGAAATGGTAAGTGGGTAAAACACCCCAGAAGCCAAAATGAATTTTTATCTTGGAAAATGGTGGAGAAATGCAACAAATATTGTGGGTGAGGAACCCAACCACAGACCATTACAAAAATGAAATTCTCAGCCTGAGGAAAAGGTAGAAACGACTTCCCATGTGAGGTAAAATGCACACAACAAACCCAAAAACGTGAATGCCACACACAGGAAACTTCCAGCCATTTGAGAGAGCCCCAACGTGGATGAATGATGATGAGGAAAACTCCCATGACCTCCAAAATCATGAATGAGAATCACAGCAAGAAAAATTGTGAAGGTAAGACATCTCCCAAGCTTCCCTGTGTGAGGAAAAATGGAGAATGTGGATGTTTGGCAAAATGGGCATGCATTTTGGGTGTTTTCTTGCCCCAAAAGTCAAAAAGTTTTTCCCCAAACATGGGTTTTCCCCAAATTCGAATTTCCTTCCCATACTCTTCCCATTGTAATGTCCCAAATTTGGCATTGGGTCACAATGGCCAAACCACATTTTCCATATTCATGAAAGTTGTCAAATGGATGCTAAAAGTCAAATAACTACCAAGGAGGAAAATCACTAGTTTCCTAGGTTGGGGGTGGAAGCTTTGAGATTTGGAATAAGAGGGATAATAAATGATGTTTATAAATTAGAAGGGGATAAATATTTAATAATTTATCTTATTAAATAAATACAATAGAAAATGGAAGTGGCAATAGAGCATGAAGACACATGGAGACTATGGGGCCCACACTAGCTAGAATTCCTATGTTAAATGTTATCTTTCTCTTGTAATTTTGAATATATGGGAAGCCTTATGTTTTGGGATGGATTATGAGGTTAATATACTTGTCAATATACTTCATAGGTCAAATTTTGGATGAATTGTAACTTACATGGGAGAGGAAGAGCCAAATGGGAGTTTCATGGACACTTGGCTAGATTCCCCTTACATTTATGACAGCTATGACACCAATGATGGAGATTCTATGAAATTTATGAACCAAGTGAGATATGAAGGATTAAATACTGAAATACTGACATACTGACATGTCAGTCCTGAATAGAGCATCTTGGAGGTAGAAATTGGGAGTTGGAGAAGGCCAAGAGGCTCCTACTCAAATTTGGGAGAAGAGGTAAGGTGAAGAGAGAGGCCACATGGCATAGCATGAGAAGCCACACCAATTCGTCTTGGATTTGGTTTATGGATGGATTTGGAACCTTATAATACCAATAATTTTTATAAAATATAGGGATCATCCATGAGAAGAAGCTTTTGCTCATTTGTGAAATTGTCATTTGTGAATTGTGAGAGCTAGTGGATGACTAGTTTTCTTGCTTAAGCGAATTTCGAGGGTGAAAGATTCCCATCCTAGTTGGTGTTTGGAAAGGAAACTCAGGTATTTATTGGAGCTTTAATGGAGTCTTATTTGCAAGTGTAAGCTACAGGAAATAATGTGGATTCTTCTATTGCAGCACTCTCTCTCAACTATTTCCAGTTTTCACACCATATTCATGCCAATGGAGGGATTGCGCTTTGGGTGAGCTATTGATCTGTTTGAGGAAGATTATAATGCTCATTATATTATGTTATAATTTATATTCTCTGTATTTCATTTTTATAAGACTCTCATGTCGAAATACCCAAAATAATTCATGTAAAAATGTTGAACAATGAAGAAATAGTGTCATTTCCCCACTATCTTGTTGTGAACCATTGTAATGCTGATGATTTCGAATTGGGAGAGCCTTTAATTGTTAATTTATGATTGGAATCAGTTTAATATTCTCTTTTATTCATTATTATAAAGTTTCAAGTCGAAATTCTCAAGAGTTGTATGTCAAAATGACTTTTAATGAGCAAACAATGACCATTTCCACTCCATTTTGATATATGCCATGGTAATGCTTATTATTTCAAATGGAGGAATGTATCTCTGATAAAAATATGATGGATGGAATTTAATTAATGTGTATTTCAATTCTTATGTTCATTACTTAAGCATTGGAATCCATTTTACTCATTTTTATTGCATTGGGAGAAGATTTGGTGCATTTTCCCCAAGGGTCGAAATTGTGACTTGGGAGTTGTTTTGGAAAGAGTCATAATAGACTGTATAAACTGAACCATGATGCATATGAGACTTTGAAAAGGTCCCTTACAAATACCCAGCCTCTGTTCCAAAATTCAAGTGACTTTGGGATCATTTGTGAAGCCATTTCCAACAATTACCCAGGGGGAATTGGAGCCCCAATTTACTAGTAAAGAATCCTACCTTGAACAGAACATTAAACAAGTTTGAAGAAGTAATTGGGAGGTAAAAAAACATACGTGATCATGGTATTTAATTTATATTATCCTTCATGTACCTTCAGATAAAATTTGGAAGCATTTGGGTCAATTTGGAGGTCTAGACATCAAAACTAGTCAAGAGCCAAAATTGTGAAAAAAATGGAAAATTGGGCACTTAAAAAAAAATTCCAAAAAGGGGACATTACGGTGGTATCAGAGTAGGGTATTGGCACCTATTGAAGTTATGGATGGTATATATGAATTTAATAAATTCATTAATCCATTGGTGATGATATGTCCAAGCAGGTTAAACAAGCATTCAAATTGGCACATAAAACTATTCATTGCGAAGACCTTACTGATTGGTTGAAGGAATTTATAAAACATAATTCAAATAAGAACTCATTAAGGAATAATAATCAATGCACAAGTAGGGAGGAGACCAAGGAGCTACAAATTTCTGTGGGTGGTGAAGAAGAAAAGGCATTACATGAAGAGAATCGAAATTCACTCCCAAATGACTTTGAAAAAGATGAGGAAACATCACATGAGAAGGAAGAAGAGTATCTTGAAACTATTGAATATCATTCTGAAAAAAATTATACTATGGACATGGACCAAAGAGCATCTACTAATGGATGCTTGAACTATGAAGGAGTACCTACTGATGGGTGCTCACACCTCTATGTTGGTGACATAGAGATAAATTTTGAAAGTGTTGCTGCAAGCCAAACTTCCATTAAACCTGAAAAATGAATACCTTGTAGCAGTTGAAGAAGAAACAAGATCAACTTCCCCATCACCACTTGAGCTTCATGAAGTTGGTCCAAGAAAGAAGGAAGAAGATGAGGATGATCATTTGCAAGAGCTTCATTTTCTTTAAGGGTCCTTAAATATTAATGAGAATAATATCCAAGACAACCTTAGCATACTCCATGACACTCAAGCATTGGTATCAAATTCTTGTTGGAGAGCTACTTCCTTGGAGGAGCCATCCTTCCTTGAAGACATGGAGAAGATCCAAAGAGTAATGTGAAACATCAAAGGTAATTTCATGTCTTTTTTTTTTGATAGAAAAAATGTCATTGATCTTAGTGAATGTTTACATGAATCCTACTTGAAGAATAATGAAGTTATTCATAAGCTCACAATTCAAAATGAGCAACTTCTTGAAAAGTTTCAAGACACTTGTTTTCCCTCCGATGTTTCAGATTTTCATAAGGTAGATTGCTTGGAGGATTCTCATGACATGATGGATCATGAGAAACATGAAAAATTGCAGGTTCTTGATGTTCTTGAGGATTATAGTGATGAGATCCAATCACTAGCAATGGTGGAAGAGGAACTTGAGTTGCCTCTTGAAAATGGTTACACAATTTTTGAATAAGTGCATAATTCCAACACCTTGGAACCAACCCATGAGGAAATTTTTGCATTTTCTAGGGAGGTGAATAATCCTACCCCTATGGATACTTCACATTATGACAATTTTTCACTTACTGATCATTTGGGTGAGTTGGTTCTTTCTCCTACATCCTAGACTTCTAAATTTTGCAGCAGTCATCCTAATGAAGTATGGGTGAAAGGTTTCTTTTTTATGGTGCCACATGAAGAGCATGGAAATTATATTTATCCTTTTGATGATGGAATTATTAGAGAACAATATTATTTAAATTTTCAGCAGAATCCTTGTTTACATTATGATTATACACATCTACATGGGTGCACCTATGATGTTCATTTGAGTCACTTGAAGACTCATGGTTTTTCTTGCTCAACACTTGGTTCATTTGATTTTGGAGGAAATTCATCGAACACTTGGGTGAAGAGGGATATGATTGAGGAACATTATTATTGGCAGCAACATCCTCTGTTATTTCATGATGATATACATATTTATGGGTGTATTGATGAGACTTATTTGAGACACTTGAAGTCTTCGTGTTTTATTTTCTCCTTATTTGGTTCATATTTTGGTGGAGGTTCTTCATTCACTTCTTGGATGAAAGAAAAAATGGCTGATTATTATTTTTATGCATATTACATTATTTTGGAGCAGCATTATAGGACATGGGATCCTCACCTATGTCATTGGAGCAGATTTGATTGGTCACTTGAAGCATGTATGCACTTGGAAAATGGTAGTCTACTCACTGGGAGGTATAAGCACTTTCATGATTTCTTGGTGAGGCACCTCCTTGATGTACATTATTATTATGTTGTTATATACTTTGATGATATATATTATGTACTCATGATGTTTGGAAGAATGGATGCAAGAAAATGAGATCTAGGAATTCTCTTTCCAAATGGTATGGGTTGGAGAGCACTCTTAATTATTGCAGTGCAATGCAAGCAATGTGACCCTGGTACAATTTTTAGTCCGATTGATTTCAAATTCTTTGGGAAACAAGCAGTATGGGAGATGGATCCCCCACTTAATAAGGTGATGTTAATAAGAGTAGTGTAGCAGCAAGAATGTTGGTTCGTCTATGAAATCTTCATGGAATCTCAAAGACTCAAAGTGGGAAGCTTAGTGGCAAATTCAAAGAATCATACAGAAAGCAGGTTCTTCAATAACCATGTTTGAAATCGCTTGAGGACAAGCAATATTGAGAAGGGAGGATTTGTAATGTCCCAAATTTGGCATTGGGTCACAATGGCCAAATAACATTTTCCATATTCATAAAGTTGTCAAATGGATGCTAAAAGTCAAAATAATTGCCAAGGAGGAAAATCACTAGTTTCTTAGGTTGGGGGTGGAAGCTTTGAGATTTGGAATAAGGGGGATAATAAATGATGTTTAGACATTAGAAGGGGATAAATATTTAATAATTGATCTTATTAAATAAATACAAGATAAAATGGAAGTGGCAATAGATCATGAAGACACATGGAGACTATGGGTCCCACACTAGCTAGAATTCCTATGTTAAATGGTATCTTTCTCTTGTAATTTTGAATCTATGGGAAGCCTAATGTTTTGGGATGGATTATGAGGTTAATGTACTTGTCAATATACTTCATAGGTATAATTTGAGATGAATTGTAACTTACATGGGAGAGGAAGAGCCAAATGGGAGTTTCATGGACACTTGGATAGATTCCCCTTACATTTATGACAGCTATGACACCAATGATGGAGATTCTATGATAGTTATGACCCAATTCAGATATGAAGGCTGACATACTGACATGTCATGCTTGAATATAGAATCTTGGAGGTAGAAATTGGGAGTTGGAGAAGGCCAAGAGGCTCCTACTCAAATTTGGGAGAAGAGGTAAGGTGAAGAGAGAGGCCACATGGCATAGCATGAGAAGCCACACCAATTCGACTTGGATTTGGTTTATGGATGGATTTGGAACCTTATAATACCAATAATTTTTATAAAATATAGGGATCATCCATTAGAAGAATCTTTTGCTCATTTGTGAATTGTGAGAGCTAGTGGATGACTAGTTTTCTTGCTTAAGCGAATTTCGAGGGTGAAAGATTCCCATCCTAGTTGGTGTTTGGAAAGGAAACTCAGGTATTTCATGGAGATTTAATGGAGTCTTATTTGCAAGTGTAAGCTACCAGAAATAATGTGGATTCTTCTATTGCAGCACTCTCTCTCAACTATTTCCATTTTTCACACCATATTCATGCCAATGGAGGGATTACGCTTTGGGTGAGCTATTGATCTGTTTGAGGAAGATTCTAATGCTCATTATCTTATGTTCTAATGTATATTATATATCTTTCATGTTTATAAGACTCTCATGTCAAAATACCCAAAATAATTCATGTAAAAATGTTGAACAATGAAGAGATAGTGTCATTTCCCCACTATCTTGTTGTGAACCATTGTAATGCTGATGATTTTGAATTTTTGTTTTTTAACAGAAACTATAAAAGGGTTTATATAAAAACAATTTGTGCACAGCCATTCATTACAGTAGTGGCATAGAGTATTTATGCATAGAAAAAATGTAGCACAGAGAGCCTATCCAAGGGGTTTTCCAAAAAACTTCACAGAGAGTTTGTTCAAAACATCTAATATCACGGGTAGTGTATACCCTTACATACTGGTTACATATAAAAAGACAGAAAAACATTAAGCCATAACTAAAAGAAACAGATTACGGATTGCCTCTGATATTTATTGGTTGTACTACGGATTCCTCCTCCATTGGATGCACAACATCAGTAGTGGTTCCATTTACTCTGCTGCTCTGATTCATGGTTATGAAGCGTTGGAGGTCCTCCTGTATCCTGTTGACTTTACCCATGATTTCTCAAAGGTTACTTTCATTGTTATCAATTTGAGCATCGTGATTGCTAATCTGTAAAGAGGTGTAGCTCACTGTTTCTCCCATACTCTTCACCTCCCGAGCCATTTCTTTGTTATCCATGACACTGATTGCAAGCATTTCATACAGTCTCCACATATTCTTTTTGATGTCCATGATTCTTGCACTTTCGTCTACCTGTGCCATTCTGTTTGCCTCTATCGAGATGTTTATTCATGTGAATTGATTATGTATGGCATGAACAGAACTGGCAGGGACACAGGATTGATTCATAGCCAAAATATTACTATAGAGATGACTGAGCATGAGGAGTTCCTGATGCAGCAAAAAAACTCCTTGTCTTCGACAAATCAATGTGCCCACTGCACCTTCCTGCCACCCCGTCCAGCGACAACCTAAAACCAAGTTTCTTCCCCAATTACCAGAAGGCGAAATTATACCTGAGTCGAGAGTGACAGTCAGTGACACTGAAAGAGAGCTGCACGAACAGGAGGAAAAGGCTGCAAGAGCTAGCCTTTCCTTCACTGCAGAACGAGTGAGAGGGAGTGCCTGCCACAGGAGGCCTTATAACTACCCTTCGCCAATACCTGTAACTACCTTCAGCAAGATTCGCAGAGCTTCATGTAAACCAGGGCCAAGAATTGAAACGGAATGGATAGACATATCGCTGCCGATAGAAGACATGGTATAACTCTTGAGGAGACATTGAGCGTGTGAGGTGGTAATACAATTAACCCGGGGCCGGATGGCCATTAATTCTGCAGCGTCTGAGAGATGGAGGAGGTAGTAAGGAGGCCACGCGGTGTGGGAAAGAGGATAGGTAGGACAGTTAAATAAATGAAGGGAGCCAGCGATGATCAATGCGGAGTGGAGTCCAGCTGAAGGGTGACGCTGGGTGATGGAAAGCGGGAAGGTGGGATGGATAAGAAAGGGATAAGGGAGAAGTGAAAAGGGAGGGGGAAAGAATGTGAAAGGAGGTAGGGTAGGAGGGGGGCCAAAAGGGATTTTGAAGAAATGAAGGAAGGAAGAGGAGATCATAAGGCTGAGCCACATACAAAGGTCATACAGAGGATACTTCCATATCATGTGATGTAGTTGTTGATGAGGGGATATCCGACACCTCATTACAGGATGTGTTTGAGGATGGGAGGATTCCCATTTTTCCTGTAGTGACCTTGTGGGAGAGAGGCCCCCATATTGTCCATAATGTCTACTGTAGAGTTATTGAGTCGAAGGATGTGAAATGGCTCATAGGATTTAGGCATAAGAAGCTTTTCTTTCTTGAATAGGCATCAACAATTGACAGCTCCTGAGGGGTATCCATTGATCAGTTTAGAGATGACATGCTTTGAATCTATGAAAATAAAAACCTTTCGATAATTTTTAGCAAGAAAGAGCTACAAGCCTTGGAGGAGTACCAGCCACTCTGCTTCATTGTGATTTCTATTCCCTAAACCCCATGCAAAGGTTTGTTCTATATGTCCTCCGAGATCCAGAAGGATCTCCCCCGCTCCTGCCACCCCTGGGTTTCCTTTTGAGGCGCCATCGAAGAAGAAGGAAAAGGAGTTTTTCTCCCTGAGCCAAGTTTTGAATTCTTTGCTGGATAAGCGTATCTCCCATGGGAAGGATCTACAAGCTGGGGTTGCTCTGTAGTTTATGCTTTTGTATTGAAGGGGGCTCCTCTCTTTTAGGAAGTTTCTGCACCAAGAATAATATGGTTCTGGAATGGACTCTTGGACGGGGAAACTGATGTTATTAGCAGCAAAATTTTCGGCTATCATTCCTATAGTTTTAGGGGCTATTCGGGCTGGGACAACTTTTTTCTCTTTGAAGATAGCATTATTCCTAGCAAGCCAGAGTTTCCAGCATAGATTCTTTGGGATAGAGGCCCAAAGACGACTCAAGATTGGTTTCTTGTTCAGGGAGCCAGGATAGTGATTATTCTAGTCTTTGAAAAGTTGAACTGCCGAGCCAGGTAGGTTTAAATCCAGACCTGAGGGGAGAACAGACCTCCAGACTAAAAGGGAGGTTTTGCATTGAAGGAAGATATGGCTGGTGGTCTCTTCTTCTAAATTGCACAGAGCACATCGGGAGGGTCCATTTATGCCTCTTTTCCTTAAATTTTCAGCTATGAGAAGCTTATTATGCATAAGGATCCAAATGAAACTATTTACTTTAGGTATACTGTCAGTATGCCACACCTTCTTCCATATTTTATCTTCCCCAAGCAGTTCCATGGTTATTTTCTTTTATCCTTCCTTAACATTATACTTCCCTGATTTTCCCCATCTGATACGGTCCTTCACTGTGACTCGCATTGGGGACAGACCATGAAGGGAGGAGAGGAGAGAGTTTGATGCATTAGCTAGATGGGCTGGAGGAGATAGCTCCTTCCAACCAATCCAATGCCCTTTCGTGTCCCATTGAGAAATATCGAAGAGGGTGGTGATCCCCTGCTCACTCACCCAATCAACTAGAATAGCCTGACCTAGCAGCGAGGATCGAGGAGGCTGTCCCAAGATATTACTCTTCCAAATGTTGATCCTTTTACCATTCTCGGGGATCCAGTAGTAGTCTTCGATGATTGTGTTGAGAGAAGCTTTGCATAATTGCCATAGAGTAGTTCCTTTGCCTGCCCAAACACTGTCCAACATTTTTGACCTGGGCCTCCTAATGTATTTTTTCCTAATGAATTCCTTCCACCATTCCGTTCTTCCCGTGACCAGTCTCCATATCATTTTAGCTCCCATGGATTTGCTCATCTGATCAGGATCTCTGATGCCTAAGCCACCTTATCTTTTAGCTTTTTTGACCGTATCCCACTTTACAAGGTGGAATTTTTTAGTTTGAACTTTTCCTCCCTGCCACAAGAATTTTCTGATTTCCTTGCAAATGCTGTTCATGACATTTTTGGGAGCAAGAACCATAGAGCTAGTGTAAATGGGGTAGGAGGAGAGGATGGATCGAATTAAGACCGTCTTTCCTACTAGATTTATCCATTTCGATCCCATGGACTGAGTTTTGGCTTTGATTTTTTGTATGACTGGGGTCCACATTGAAGAGACTAAGAGCTTTTTGACGATGGGGATGCCTAAATAGATGAAGTGGGTCCAAGTAGGATTGGATTTGATTTGCAGGATTTGAGAGATGCGACAGAGAGTTGTTGTAGGGAAATTCCACCCATATATTTGGATTTTGTTCAGGTTTATTGAGCTTCCAGAGGATTGGAGAAAAAGTTCAAGAGGACTGAGAAGGGTCCTGGCTATTTGGATGGAAGCTATTCCAAGAAAGATAGTATCATCAGCAAATAAAGCGTGATTGATAGGAGGTACTCCGCTTCTAAAGGAGAGGCCTGGGAGAGACCCTTCAGACTGGAGTCTGATCATTTTTCTGCTGAGGGAATCAGTGACCAAGATGTAAAGGAAGGGGGACATCGGGCATCCTTGTCTTACTCCATGAGAGGCTTTAAAAAAATCTGAAGGTCTTCCATTTATGAGAGGGGCTATCCAGGGAGAGGTTATGCAAGCTTGAACTTGTTTGATGAAAACAATGGGAAACCCAAACTTTTTGAGAACCAGGATGATAAAGGCATGTCTCAGCCTATCAAACGCATTGGCCAGATCCAATTTAATGGCCATTCCGGGTTCACCCCTTTTGGTGCTGGAGTGAATGGCTTCCTGGACCAAGAGTATGTTATCACTTATTTTCCTGCCCGAGATGAAACCACCCTGATTTGGAGAAATAAGAGAGGGGATGATTTGCTTGAGTCTTAATGACAACACTTTGGAGAATATTTTATATGACACGTTGCATAAGGAAATGGGTTGGAATTTTTTAATGGAAGTGGGATTGTGCTCTTTCGGGATCAGGGCCAGAAAAGTGGAATTGGTAGCTCCTCCCATATTACCTTTTGCCATCTAGGAGATGAGGCGCAATAGATCTTTCTTGACAAGGGACCAAAAGGTTCTATAAAAACAAATAGGGAAGCCATCCGGGCCTGGGGCCTTATCCAGGTGGAGGCTCCAAATAGCTTTTTTGACTTCATTTTCCGAAATGGGGGATTCAAGCCTAAGTCTTTCCTCATGGCTGATGAAGGAGGGAATATCAGAAACCATTTCTTCCATGAAGCATTGAGGGACTTTCTCCTCGTCATTATACAGATGTTCAAAAAAAGTTCTCACCTCAGTGCTGATAGCCGCTTGCCCTTGAATGAGTGTGCCATCCTCGGTTTTGAGTTCTCTCATAGTGTTCCATCGTTGCCTATCTCTGCATTGATTTTAAAAGAAATTAGTGTTCTGATCTCCCCCTTTGAGCCATAGGATGCATGAGCGGAGCCTCCATCCTTCCTCTTCTTGTCTTAATATTTTCTGCAGGGTTGATTCCAGCTCTATCTCCTTGATGAGGTGCTCCTTGGAGATCATACTTGTTTCCATTTCTTCTTGAAGGATTTCCATGTCCTTGATGATTTTTTCCTTTTGCTATACGGGTTCTTGAAATTGATTCTTGGCCCACGTTTTGAGAGCTTCCTTGACCCTTTTCAACTTCTGCTCTCACGAGAATGCTGGGGATCCTGGGATGAAGCATCGCCAAGCATTAGTAATGATATCTTTGACTTGTTTAGATTCCAGCCAAATCCGATTGTATTTGAAAGGTAGGGGTCCCAGGTTTTCCACAGGAGGAAAAAAGAGACTTATAGGCTTAAGATCTGAGACAGCGGTGCACAATATTTTAGTTTTTGGATAAGAATTGATAAGGTGAGTGCTGACCAGGAATCGATCCAATCTGGCAGCAATATGGCCAGGTCCTATTCTTTTATTACTCCATGTGAAGATACCATTTTTAGGTTTGATGTCTGTGAGGCTCCACTGTGAAATGAGGTCTTCTAGACTTTCCCCAAATGGATCTCTTACCTTTGTTCCTCCTCTATGCTCATCTACTGATATAGTTACATTAAAATCCATTGTAATAAAATAGGGAAGAAGCTTTTTGTCTTCACATTGCTCCTCTAGCGAGTCCCAAAACCTGTCCTTCTGTGCATTCATGGTTGGACCGTACACATTCCTGATCCAAAATTTTTCTTTGCTTTCTTTGTTCTCAAGTTTTATGAGAAGCAAATTTCTGTTTTCTATGGTAGTGATCATGCCATACTGATTAGTGTTCCACCAGCATAGTATACCTCCAGAGGCTCCATTTGCATTGGTGGCTAGCCTTGTCCCTTTTGACCAAATGATTTTGATTGTTTCTATGCTGTCTTCAGCTGATTTTTTTGTCTCCTGGATGAGAAGAATGGAGGAAAATTCCATTGATTTAAATCTCTTGATAACTTCTAACTTCTGCGTACCTCCCAAGCCTCTGCAATTCCAGGAGACTACTTTCATTATTTCCTGAGTTGTTTAAGGGCCTTGTCTTTCTCCTTTTTTCCCTCTTCGACACTTAGAAGGTACTTGCTTGCTTGCGTATTTTTGACTAAGAACTCTAGATTAGACTGCTTTCCTACTGCCTTTTCCCTAGTTGCCTCCTACTCTCTAATGTATTTGTTGGATTTCCTCCCTTTTCTGGATAGCGGTTCCTGTTCTTCTACCAAAGTTTTTGTTATTTCTTTCGAGCTTGCTTTTGCCCTTGATATTGTAACAGATCCTTCAGAGTTTGGCACAATATCTTTTCTTTCCATAGGGTGCCCAGAACCCTCTTCCTAAGCTTCATTTTCTTAGTGCTACGTTACTAGGATCTGGGGTTCATTGTCCTTCTGCTGAGTCATTTTAGGGATAGCTTCGTGATATTATTCTTCTTGTATTTCCTCCTCCAAGGCCTCGAATCTATTTCCATAGGTGCTCTTTGCCACGTTGTTCTACTGCTTAGGAGGCTTGATGGTCTTCTTTCCACTTGCAATGTTCCAACCCTCGCTTGCAGGGTTGTCCGAGATGAGTTTATTAGGTTTTTTCGGGCATGATTTGGAAAAATGGCCATATTCATGGCAATATTTGCATTTAAAGGGGATTTTCTCGTAATCTACAGTCTGCAGGTGGTTCCAACCATCAATGGAGAGGTTAGTGGACTTCGACAGGCCTTGCTCAAGGTCAACTTCAACATAGATTCGGGCGTAAGAGAAAATTGGGGCTTTTGGTTCAGACTTGTCTACATACTTCCCTAGAGTATTCCCTATTGCTCGGAAGTCCTCATCATTCCAGCAGTGGAGAGGGAGGTGGGGGAGCTTAACCCAAATAGGAACTGATTTTGGGATATCTTTTTCTGGGTTGAATGATAGATCCCATTTGTTCAGGTACATACCTCTTGGGCCCATAAAGTAAGGCCCATTCCTGAAGATCAAGTCTTGGTCCTCCTTTTTTTCGAAAATGAAGGCAAAGTATCCTTTTCCACAGAAGATCTATTGTACTTCCCCCTGTATTAGGGTTCTCCAATTTTTATTCATCCAGACCTCCACTGAGTGCAAGGATGGCCATAGGCTAGTGAAAAATCCAATAAGTCCTTTCTCTGATAGAGTAACTGCTTTCCTCTTCGAAGCGGCAGAGCTGAGCTGCACTTTCGGGACATCTGTTCGTTTAACAAACCGTGAGGAGGGAGTCGCGGTTGCCTGGACGGGAGGCAGGGAGGCCACGATATGTTGAAACCGGTCCTCTACGGACTCAGGGTCGGGTGGATCCATTTTTAGGGCCACCGAACAACAGCGGAAGCCCTCGACACTAGGGTTCAGAAAACGAATGGGCGCTCAGCTATTCTTACGGCATGAACATTTTCCCACTTAATTCTGGAACTTACGGCTGATGATTTCGAATTGGGAGAGCCTTTCATTGTTAATTTATGATTGGAATCAATTTAATATTCTCTGTTATTCATTCTTAGAAAGTTTCAAGTCGAAATTCCCAAGAGTTGTATGTCAAAATGG
>LPNX011001380.1:2864-66233 GCA_001517045.1 Pseudotsuga menziesii | reverse complement strand
TATATATATATATATATATATATATATGAGCATGATCTACATAAAATGCAGTGTGATGTGCATATTTTTTTGTTAATTTTTCTCGCATTATACAATTATTTTTTATTTTTCGAAAGCGACCACATTCGATTTCAGCATCGTTTTAAACACATATTTTTCCACATAAAGAATTTTTTTCTATTTTTTCAAAAATTGAAAACCCAAATATACCCTTTTGAAGAGGACACGTCGATATGTGATGTGTGCATTTTTAAGAATTTTTTGGCTGTGTATTTTTAACTCTGCGGATTTTTCTTTGAGCTGCTTCGAAGTTGCAGTGTGGTTTTCTAAGTATAAGTTTTAGAAGTAATTAAAAAATAAATATCATATGAATGCCAAAATGCGTGTATGATACCTCAATGGATAGAAGATTCGTTGGTGAATCTATCGGTATCAAATCCGCTCAGTTATGTGCTAGGAATGGTAGGGTTTACACCTCTTCAAGGCACAGGAAATTTTCCATTTGTTTGAATGTGGGCTAAGTCTGTTTTTTTAATCCCTCAACCGAGGTATCTAAATACCTCGGTCGAGGTATTTAAATATGATGACCAAGGGTTTGTAAAGCCTGCAATACCTCGGTCGAGGGCTTGATAAAACCTCGGTCGAGATATTAAGACCTCGGTCGAGGGCTTAACAAGCCCTCGACCGAGGTGAATTTTTTTGTTTTTGCCGAAATTCGCTTGCCAAAAAGTGTTACCCAAGTCCATGGATTCACCCAATGACTTTTAATGAGCAAACAATGACCATTTCCACTCCATTTTGATATATGCCATGGTAATGCTTATTATTTCAAATGGAGGAATGTATCTCTGATAAACGTATAATGGATGGAATGTAATTAATGTGTATTTCAAGTCTTATGTTCAGTAATTAAGCATTGGAATCCATTTTACTCATTTTTATTGCATTGGGAGAAGATTTGGTGCATTTTCCCCAAGGGTTGAAATTGTGACTTGGGAGTTGTTTCGGAAAGAGTCATAATAGACTGTATAAACTGAAACATGATGCATATGAGACTTGGAAAAGGTCCCTTACACATACCCAGCCTCTTTTCATAAATTCAAGTGACTTTGGGATAATTTGTGAAGCCATTTCCGACAATTACCCAGGGGGGATTGAAGCCCCAATTTGCTAGTAAAGAATCCTACCTTGAACAGAACATTAGTCAAGTTTGAAAAAGTAATTGGGAGGTCAAAAAACATACATGAGCATAGTATTTAAGTTATATTATCATTCATGTACCTTTAGAGAAAATTTGGAAGCATTTGGGTCAATTTGGAGGTCTAGACATCAAAACTAGTCAAGAGCCAAAATTGTGAAAAATTGGAAAATTGGGCATTTAAAAAAAAATTCCAAAAAGGGGACATTACACCCATCCCCATGAAATAACTAGTTCAACCAATTTCTAGCAGAATTAAATGATTGGGTGAATGAGACAAGAAAGGTAGTTGACTGTTTGATGGGTTCTCCCATTGACATTTGGATTTTCCCCATTGGCCTCAAAGGTTAAATATCCCCCCCCCTTATCCTTGGGAAATCATACCCCCATATCATTATTTGTTGCATTGAAATAGCTGGTTGTGGGATTTTAATTAAATTGCATATTTACATGATGATTTAAAATTATAATGTGCCAGCTAGCACAAAATACCATCGGCAACGATTCTAATCACTGAAATATTAAACACTAAATCGATGGTGGGAATTTTTCCCTTAGATCCACACCACGATTAATTATAATATATACATCATATACATTTAATGCAAAGAGGGTCAAAACTGGGGTGTTACAATTTACAATGGCGTTTCCCTTGAAACCCATTTCAAGCATGAGACTCTTCCCATGGAGATTGGCTTCTGCGGGTCAGAGCACACGACTTCCTCCAAAGGATATTCACAGTCATGAGCTTCCTACTTGTATTGCTTGGATCTAAAATTTGGAAATACATTACCCTGCATAGCTTGCACCAACAACTATCTTCTGGGGCGTTCACCTGCTATACATATTCTCTTGTAAGATTCATACCAGTGAAGTCATTAACAATAAACTATTGAAGTCATGAATTTTAAATATGTTTCCTACATGAACCAAATTTTACAAAAACTATTAGCCTTATGTAGCTTTCATTTTTCATTACAAAAAATCTCATTGCACTTTAATCACATTGCCTTGAACAATTTTGGCCACATCCAACCTATGAGACTTTCTTTCTTTTTCCATGGAATACCTATTACAATTCTGGATCACACCTATACCATATTGCAAAACTTCTAAAGAATTTCAGTCATTTTGGAAGGTTACCCAGATTGAGAATTTCTTTCCCAATCAAACCTAAAGGTTCTGCTCTACCTGCTCTTGAAACAACTAAGAACATGTTTCAAAATAAAAACCTTCAATTTTATTCTCATGTATTTTAGCTTCACCACATTTTGAAAAATACACCAAAATAATTTTCATGCATTCTAGAAGCTACACCCTACTGACAACAATTTTTTTTCGAAACAATGTTACACACACTTTTCTGCCAGAACCTACAAAACATTAGAATTCATGCTTTAGATGTTGAATATGCACCATTGTTCTCCTATGGATAATATTTCCAATTCCCATCCCCGTGTTTCATTCTAATCTAAGGCTTGAAAAATTATATTCTCCCAAAAATGTTGATTTTGTTCAATTTTTCACTTTTTTCGTAGATGAAATTAGCCTTAGAGGCCAACTTCAACAACTTGTAGAAGAAGATATATAAAGAACAAGATATTTTTTTTATATCAAGCTAAGTTAGTTCATATAGCAAGGATCACTCAACAAATTTCATATCTCTGATACGATGCACCATTTCACCTCTATAAAATTTTGGGTTTGACTACTTTTAACCTTTACACTTTCTCAAACTTGAAATTTTCACCAAAAATGACTATCTATCAATTGAGAATTTATGGAAAAACAATTTCTAATGAAAAATGTCTATTTTAATGAGTAGGTAAAATGTTGAGTTCAAAAATTTTCTTAGCTTCAATATCTAGGGTAACTTTTACCTCCTTCAAGCTTTTTAAAATCCTTAAAAACTGATCTAGAATAGTGAATTTTGGACTTCTTTCACACCTCGAATTCACATCCTTTGGAATGTTGCTCCAAGAATCCAAGTTTAGCCATGTTCCTAGTCCATGGCCATGCCATAACAATTTCAGGCCAAACAGAGCTTCCATTGAGTCTTAGGGCATTGATATGTAAAAGTAACTAATTTGTAATTTCAGTCAAATCGAACTAGGATGGGCTTAGTATTCTCACTGGTGTTTCAATGAGATTTGTTAATAGAATCTGAACACCTTTGGTCTCATATAATTCCAAGCCAAAATTATCTCGTTATGGAAAAAATAAATTTCGGGCCCTATAGTTATTTTATTTTATTTATTTTATCCTTAGACCCCGACTTGTCGATCCCAAGTTTTTCCAAGCCTTTCTGACTTTTTCAATTAGAAATTGGAAAGAGGAATTCACAATTGATCCAAGACGATCCATTCCTGGCTTCCCAACTCTGACTACTATATTTCATATGTTGGGACTCGAAACTTGGAAGTGCAAAATGATCCCTCCACAAAACCTTCTCGATCTCCCAACTTTAACTACTATATTCTATACGTCAAGAGTAAGAAGTCGACACTTTAGAATGTCTTCCATATAATACTACATTGAATTCCCAACCCCAACTACCACCTTTCGTATGTTAGCAGTCAAAATTTAGAACTCCACCACTGGGTTACCATGCAGTCCTGATCCCTTACATCCACTGTTGGCACCCCAGTGTTGGAACTTTGACATCAATGCCAACATGATGATCCTTCCATGAAAAACCTGTTGATTTTGATGTTGGTACCTTGACCCTATCCAAAAGTAATAACCACTGAACCTTCTGCCCTTTCGATTCTGATGTCAGAAGTCGACAAGATTCCCATGTTACAACTAACTTGTCATGCCGATATCTTTCATGCTTGAAGTCCATTTTTAATGAAATGAACTTCAATGGAAATATCTTGGTCAGCTTTATACAATGGTGTGCTCCTTTGCAACATCTAAATATTTGATTTTTGGTCATCAAATTAACCCAAGATTTTAATAAACACTTATAAAAAAATTCCTATGTAATTTCTGATTTTGTACTTGTAAGTGTGGATTTTGGCCCAAATAGCTCTAGTGATACAACCATTGGCTTTGATACCACTCTATCACATCCTCTCCCATAAATTCAACCTATAGATATAACATTAGCGACTATACGAGGATATCATCTAGATATACGACCACAAAGGAATTGGTGGATGGATGTAGAATGCCATCCATTACCCTCATGAAGGTTGTTGGAGCATTGGTCAAGCTGAAATACATGACCAACCACTCAAAAAGCACTTCCTGATACTTGAAGGCAATATTCCGAACACCATTATGTTCCAAGGTAATTTTTAGGGGAAAAATTTCACCAATTGGCTAGCTTTTTGGTTTTTTCCAAAAAATAAATCGCTATTTGGTCATTTTTAGTGTTTAATATCACCTATATTTACATAAAATATGTTTTTTTTATAATAATATTCACCAAAATTTACACATTTTAGTGTTAATTTTATGTTTCATATTTAATGTTTGCCTACCTATCTATAAACATGCTTTTTCAATCCAAACCAATTGCCTAGAATAATATACTTAAGTATAATATTAGAATCCTTAGAAAATACCCTGGTCTTCTCAATTGGCACTTGATGATATACATGATTTACGTTAATCTTATTGAAATTAAAGGTGCACCAGGGATCAAATCAATGGAATGCTTGACTTGACAATGCATTGGAACCCCGATAGGTGTAGTGAATATGTCTTTGTATGCTTCCACAATCTTATCCACCTTTTTTTGATACATAGAGGGGTTCTGTGCAGAGGTGGTGGGTGTTTCTTTGATATTTCATCAACCCTCAGAATGAATCATGAATAGTAAAAATTTCCATGTCTAGGAAATTACCTTCTTGCACTACTTTGCTATGATGAGAGACAATATAGTAGCAGGAAGTGTCTCAAGTATCTTGTAGAGTTTCTTTCCCAAAGTAATAATGACACTACGAGGTATAGACTCATGCACAACATAGAGTTTCCACATATATGGTTGTCCTAAAAGAATATAACAAAATTCAAGTGGGGAAACATCACACATTACCTCATGTTTTAAGGGATTGATGCCGTATGAGAGACAAAACTATTGATTAACGCATATGTCTCGTCCATGGCTCAACCAATCAATGTTGTAGGGATGGGTATGTGGAACTATCATAAGCTTCAATATTTTGATAAGCTTGAACGAGATGAGGTTCTCCTAATTGCCATTGTCAACAATGAAATGTAGTGGAGTCACCTTGTTAAAAAAAAATGGTTCACCTAGCTGTCCATGGTCTAAACCTTAATTATACATCATTATCCCACCATTATTTCCTCCATTTTGACATTTACAACTAAAATTCCACCAAATATGGTCCAAAACATTATTATTCCTTCCCCCATAAATACAGGGAAGTTGAGCATTTATTGTGACTTATCCCCACTCTCTCTAAAAAGGACCAAAAAACTCTAAAATGAGAATGGGTTAAAAACCATGGGTCAAAAAACCTGATCATCCTATAAATACATTGTGAAGGTATCCCCAAAAACACTTTTTGTCAAATTTTCACTTTTTTCATTCATTCATTAGATTGCTACACCTTTCACCATTATTCCCATATTTTTCCATATCATTCCCACAGTGTATGTTGAGCTTTTTCCATACCCACTTGGATCCATTTCCCCTATTTTGACAAACATTAGTGGAGATGACCGGAGAACCAGACCGTGGAGCTGGTGGAACATTTCCTCAGACAGTTGCAGTGGCCCACATTATGTAAAGGTATGCATGTTATTGATTTTTATTAGTTAGATAAAATATATATAAAAAAATAATATTGTTATTGTTGTTATTCCAAGATGAAGTTGAGAGATCCTTCGCACCATGAAATCAACCATATGATTTGGTTGATCTAGGGTAGGTGTTTTTGCAAGTAGTAAGGGAGAAATCCATACTACACTTTTGGTGACTGCATTGTCTCGATACCCTCAGATATTTGTTTTTGCAGGTGTTTCTATTGGTTTGTTATACTTGGGAACCTTCAACCATCGCATATCTGACCCCCCTGCGATAGAACCAAACCAGTCCTGACATAGTGCCTGCCATCCCAACCCAATCTGACAACCTTTTATGATAAATCCCTCAATATTGGTTAGATTACACCTATCCGACAAAAAGCAGCGACCATGTAGCACCTTTTTGCTTGATAAGCGCAACCTAGGTCGCACCTTCTACCCCAATAAGTGTGACCTAGACCAAAATTCTGGATCACACTTGTCCAGGCTCTCGAAATGACCCCGATCACTACTGTGACCCATTTTTGTGTGACTTGTTGTGTATAAACCCCTCGTTTGTGTGACTTGAGACTTTCTACTGATTTTCTATCATGATCGCGATTGTTTTGCAGTTCAGTTCTAGAGCTTTCTTTTTGGCCCACGAGCCACCATTTGTATGCTCTCCTTTTGGACACTTAGTTGTAGTTAGATTTTTGAGCTCATGTTTGACACTCTTACACCTACATTCACTACACAACACATCACCACATCATCATTGCTCCACAATGCTACTTGCATAGACTTAGGGGGCATACCCTATAGTTTGGTTCCTTGAACCGTCACCGTCGGATCCATATTCGATGTCATTTACCACCTTCAGAGCCATATACAACCTCTGATTCTAATTTTGATTCCTAACAATCCGAACCTACCTTATTCATCACCCCATGGTTGGTGCACCTCCTAAATCCTTTTAGGGGGAAACGATTGATACTGAGATTGTGTCCATTCCACCCATAATTACGAGTATCCCTTTCGATAGACCTACAAGTCCTGGTCCTAGTGGGCCCCTTACCACTGCACACACTACTGCTGGTACACTACCCACTAGTGGTGCCCCCACTCCAACCACCATGTTTCCTACCATACCAACATTCATGCATGAGGGAATTGGCTCTTCTACCACCATTTTGGTCATTCCTACCATTCCAATTACTACTCCTATTGTTAGAATTCAGCGTTACCCCCCAATTTACCCACAGGAACTACATTCCCGTTGGCACTAACACCATCGTTGGCTCTTATCGATCCAGTATCAGTTCTAGTCTACCATTCATGGCTAGTCTCAACCTTCTTGATTTGGCATGGTTGATGAAAGAACCCATCCGTCATAACCCATTATGGCCTCCCATCCATACCAAGCTCCCTTCAAACATCTCTAAGATTGAGGGAAAGGCGAGAGAAGACCCCCAAAACCACATCATGTCATTCTACTTATGGTGTTTATATAAAAACATACTGGACGACTCTATCCGATTGAGATTCCAATGCACACTTCGAAAGTGTTGCGGCCAAATAATATATCGAACTGCTTCATGCCACTTACTTGAACTTTTCCTTGTTTCTTTAGTACTTCTAGTTACCCATTCATTATGGCGAGGGTGTGGAAATCCTATTAACCCGTAGACAAAACACAACTACCCATATCATAGATCATATCCATGAGTGGCGTCGTCATCATATCTTATGTAAGATCCATTTATATGATAGGATTTTCCTAGATTGGTTTCTTAAAACATTACTCCCCCCCATCACAAAGGACATTGCATATGAGCACCCACAAGCCGAGGAGAAATCCATCCTCAAGGCACAACATTTTGATCTCATCTATGCCCAATCGGGTTATCTGTATACCATTATACCTGATTCTCCCCTTTCTGGCTCCACACGTCAAGATACTATGAGGGAATCCCATGCTGTTGATGGAGTCATTGGATCTATTTCCCATCATCCTCACCTTTTCACGACCTCTCCTTCGATGTCGACGAAATTTTGTAACACCCCCAATGTTTCCCAACCTGGCTATGCCCTTGATTTTCACATGTAATGGCTTAGTTTGGAGCCACACCTTTTTATGTGTCTCTCACACCAGTTCTCACATCCATAGATTGAATTTCTTGGAACCTTCATGTAATGGTCAAACTGTCGGATTTGCAGCCCCTCTAGATTCTCCTTCCTATTATCCACCACTTGTGCAACCTACACATTCTCCAACCTTGAATCCTCCTTTTGCTCAAGGATAGGCCTATGCTCAGCATAACCTCCCTAATCAACCTTCCCCCAATAACCAACAAGGGAATGGGAGATGGTAGCGAGGTAGGAACAGAGGAAACAACCAAACACAAGGAGGTGGCCAACAACCTAAACCTTCGAACAATAATGGAGCCAACCCCCTTACACAAAATCCCTAGCATCCACCTAGACTTGGGAAGAACCCTCAGTTACAGACTAATCATATTTGTGCCATTTGTAACACTTACGACCATTATACACATTAGCGTCCTCATATAAATTGAGTCCACCATTTACTACAAACTGATAATCAACGTGACCCCAGCATAGCTACTATGAGTTAGCCAAACCTAGCACCACTAGGTACTCCTCCTATGGTGCTGCAGAACCCCTTACCAAATCAAGGAATGGTTGCAACCCAACCCTTGGTAGCAAAAAATACTGCAACCACTTATGTGGGTAAACCCATTGATCTTGGTATCCATCACCTTATGACATTGTCATCTGATGTCAACCTCCAAACTCAACGAAATCAGTATGGATCCACCATATAAAATTTTAATCCCTCCATGAAATATACCTCCACAGCTCTTGATATGTCCCTACATTTTTTGAGACCCCCCACAGATAGGACTTCCAAAGTCCCATGGTTCCCTTTGTGTCACATCATGAATAATCCCATTGCTAGAGCCGCACCTAAGTACAATATAGTCGATGACTTGGCCCAGTCTCCATTGGCCATGTTTGCTCTGGAAGTTCTCAAAACTTGTCCTTCACAATGTAAATCTTTTCTATCCACGTCAGATGTAGTCGACCCCTATGAATCGAGGTTGATCACTTTCAACTTCGATCAAGAATAAACTGAGATTCCATCATTTGTCGCTTTCCTGGTTCCGGTCACTATTCAAAATTTGGTCATTCATCGATGAGGGAGAATCCTCCTACATTATGTCAACCTTTATTTGGCAGAATTTTGGATCCCCAACCCTTCAACCTTCCACTACCCTTCGTGCCTATGATGGTCATGCTAGTCAACCGCAAGGCATTCTTATGAATGTCCCTGTTGAGTTGGCCATAAAAACTATGTTGATTGACATTGAGGTTTTCAACACCCAAATCAATTAAAATATCCTCCTAGGATGTAGTTATACATATGTAATGCAATCCATTGCCTCTACCATATTTCGTCTCCTGATGTTCTCCCATGATGCGAAGATCATGACCATCGAGCAATTGACATATTATGATCCAAAGGGACTGGCCACACTAGAACATGTCCTTCCTACTATCGAAACTACCATTGACAGCATGTCCATGCCTTCCCTGTCTATCATTGGCCCAAGCTTATTTTCCAATGCTCCTTTAATGGACACCTTGTTTTCCTTACCACCCCATCCTTCACTGACTGATATATCATATTTGTGCTCCATCTTATCTGGTAACGTTCTGACCTCCTCGCAACCTTAGTCTCAAACTCAAACGCATACTTAGGGGAATTATTGGGGGTCATTCCCCATACACACGATCCTCTTCCTCTTTCCACCTTTCCACATTGTGAGTAATCCCATCATGACTACTCTTAACCTTTCGGGCTTTACTTTGGGTATTCCTATGTGGTACCTAGATCCACCCACCCCTCCCCCAACTCCCTAGATCGTGTTGACTCCCATCCAACCCGTTAAGATGATGTCACACCCACCTTGTATTACACAAATGACTACTTTTGTATTTATTACTACCCCCCCTCCTTTGACAAATATTGGTGGCAAGATTCCCAAAACGACGATAGAACCACGTCCTCCTTCTACTTGTTGTTTATGTGATGTCCAAGTCCATGCGACAAAAAATTATCCTAATTTTCCTATCCTTTGCACCCACATGCACATTGTAGGCAAGATTGATGATGCTCTAGTTGTCCACATACCAACCATACCAGTGGTTAAGAACAAATCAGTTCGAACCAACCACACATGTGTAGTTTGTGGCCTATATGGTCATTATTCACACCATTGCCCAAACTTTCCTGAGTACTAATCACACCTCAATGACCTTTGCAAGAACTCCCATGAGTTTGAAATTACCATCCTTGAAGATATCTAGCCTTCGACCTCTTCCTTAGACACCACTAACACCATTTACATGATCTCTAGCTCTAGTAGTCCTTCCCCCTCCTCGACCGTAGAAGATCTGTCTAATATATCCATGCACTACTTTCACAATGACGAGAATATCCTTGGATCTATTTTGACTCTTGAATATCCTTGGGATGATTTACGCCATCACTCCTTCTTCATCCATGATGAGCCTTCTTCATCATCGAACAAATTCTTTGTCGAAGAGAAATACTTCATCCATGAAGTGTCGACTGGTTTAAAAACACGATTCTGACACCTGATGCATTAGAAGAAGGTAACATGGTCAACATTTCACCAACCATTAAATATGATATATCCACCACCCCTGGGATAGTTGAGGTTATTATCCTCGGTGTGACATGCTCCCCTCAAGAAGTCACTTCATACAAAACACTTTTTTAGGAGTTTTGTACATGGGATTGATCCCTTTATTGTTTAACATCGCATCGACAAATGGTTCGATGTTTCCCTTGTTCGCTAAAAGCAACGAACCATTCACCCATCAAAGGCCCTTTCTGTCAAATCTGAGATCGAGAAACTCTGTAAAGCAGGCTTTATATACCCCATTGCGTATACCACTTGGGTTTCCAATCTTGTTCCCCTCAACAAAAAACAGGGTACCATTTGCGTCTGTATTGAATTTCGTGACTTGAATTTGGCATGTCCCAAATACAACTTCCCCACTCCATTCATTAACCATATCATTGACACTTGTGCTGGACATGAAGTCTTTTCCTTCATGGATGGTTTTTTCAGTTATAACCAAATTCAGATCCGCAAAGAAGATCAGTACAAAACCGCTTTCACTAACCCCTAGGGAACTTTTTCATATTGTGTCATGTCGTTTGGCCTAAAAAATGTTGGAGCCACTTTTCAGCGGGCCATGAAATTTTTCTTCCATGACCTCATTCAAATTATTTTGGTCTATTTAGATGACCTCACGACCCGATCTTGGAAAAGTTCTCAACATTTGGATGACTTACAACAAGTCTTCTTTCGATGTCGCAAATATAATGTCCGCTTGAACCCCCTCAAGTGTGTCTTTTGTGTCCCAGCCGATCGCTTACTAGGATTCACCATATCTCACAAAGGAATTTTTGTGGATCCTCTAAAGGTTCAATCCATCCTGAATCTTCCCCCCACGTACTCTGTGCCAATTATAGAGCCTCCATGGGAACACCAATTTCCTTCATCGGTTTATTCCAGACTATGTAGTGAAAGTATATGGATTCTTACTCTTGCTTCATATCAACATTACTTTTGTGTGGGATGAGCATGCACAAGGCACTTTTGATGCATTGAAACAAGCTCTGAATTCCACTCCATTGCTGTCTCCTCCTGACTTCACCAAGGAGTTTATCCTCTATTAGTCATGATTTGAAAATTCTATTGCTGGAGTCTTGGTCCAAGAAGACGATGCTCATCAAGAGAACATGATCTATTACATAAGTCAAAAAATTTCCAGACCACCTTTATGTTACTCCCCAAAATATAAGATGGCCCTCGCCATTGTGCTTTCGATATAGAAGCTATGCCACTACATTCTATTGAGCCAAACTCACGTTGTGTCCAAGTCCAATCCCATGCGCTATCTCTTTACCCACCACCTTGTCCAAGGCCATGATTCCAAGTGGATTGTCCTTCTACAAGAGTATGACATGGAATTCATCACACCAAAAAGAACTAAAGATTTGGTGTTAGCTTCCTTAATGGTAGGATTCCCCTTGTCATATACCTCACCCCCTATCACAGTCAATATTCCTCGTGAATTCTTATTCGTCATCTCTACATAATACCCATGTTATGGGGTCATCCTAGGCCACATGTAATCTATGAAGATCATCGTCGCATTTGGAACCAAGATGCTCGATATCTCCTTATTGGTGATGTCTTGTACCACCATAGTGTCAACACCATACTGTGTCATTTCCTCACCCATGATGAAGCCAAACAAGTCTTGAATGAATGTCATAGTGGAGCATGTGGTGGCCACCTCTCCAGTTTGGCTACCGCTGAAAATATACTCCGTGTTGGTTATTTTTGGCCCACCATATTTTCTGATTGCATCCATGCAGTTAAACACTGTCACAATTGCTATATATTTTCCCCAAAGGTAAGGACACCTCCTGCATCGCTACATCCCGTAGTCATAGTTAGTCCCTTCTACAAATGGGTGATAGGATTCATGACCTGTAACCCTCCTTCGACCGACGACCATAAATACATCATTATGTCCATTGATTAATTTACCAAATGAGTGGAAGCCATGCCTACTTTCAATTGTAACGATGATACTATAACACATTTTTTTTTTAACCACATTATCGCTCATTTTGGTGTCCCGCAACTGTTAGTTTCAGACCACGGTTCCCATTTTGAGGATGTTGTTTGGACACAGCTTTCCGCCATGTTGAATTTTGAACACCTATATTCCTCTCCTTATTACCCTTAGGGAAATGACCAAGTTGAGGCTGCCAACAAGATCCTCAAAACCATGCTCCAACGAATGGTGGAAAAACAAAAGTCCAATTGGAACCACTTGCTCTTTTAATCCCTTTGGGCCTAGCAGACATTGACTAAAATCACCATCGGTTTTACCCCATTTCACTTAGTCCATGGTGTGGAATCGGTTCTTCCCATTGAATTCCGGTTTCCGTTGCTCCACCTTGTTGTTGAACTTCTACCCGATACTTCATTATTAGAAAAAGTCCCATATTATTCTTGAAAAAACCAATGAGGACCATCGTTCTACTCTCCAAATGATTGAAGCGGCAAAGACTCGATCAAAGTCCCACTATGACTCCCACGTCCATCCATGCACCTTTGGTGAGGGGGAAATAGTCCTCGTTTATGACCAAGACCATGATAAGACTGGAAAAGGGAAGTCAGAATCCATGTGGTATGGATCTTATGTCATCTATCGATGTCTCATTAAGGGGGAATATCTCCTTGCTAACTTCGACAGTCACCTCTTGAAGAATCCCTGCAATGGGATCTATCTTAAGAGGTTCTATGCTTGAAGTCGCTCACCATGCATACCCTTGTATCATAGTTTTTATTTCTTGTTTTACATTGTTTTTACCATGAGTCTCACATTTTGTTTCCTTGGTTGTTCCATATGGATCCTACCTTGCCTTGCGATGTTGGTTTCACTAATGGCGCACGCAGATGGTATCCTAATCTCACCTCGGTTGCATGGGTCATTTATTCCCTGTCACATGAGTTGATCCATATCGACAGAATGTGTATTGGTATTGCCACCAACAACCAGGATGAGTATGGCCGTGTCCTTGGTCTCCTGAATGCTGCCCTTCAGTTGGGTATTCATTGCCTTGGTGTCTTCTTAGACTCCCAGCTGCTTGTTTCCTAGTTTAATAACCGCTACTAGGTATGCGATCCTTGCCTCTTTAAAAATTTCCTGCGCACTAGACACTTGGTTAGAAATTTTGAATCCATTTCATTCATGCATCCTCCCAGATGTATCAATAGTATAGCATACCAAATGGCTAATGAAGCTCTAGAGTGACACATCAATAATCACATATAGGAAATAAAATGCATCCGGCATCATCATATAGTCATGCATACATATGTCATATACATCATATATGCATACTCATAATCATAAAAATAGACTTGTAAAAACCCATAAAAATACAATAAGGTTCATCCATGTGCATATATATCATAAATACCATGTTCAGTACAAAATGAGAAGCTCCACAAGATTTCTCGTCTGATCATACATATCATACAAAATTCCCCATGCTCAAATGCATTGGGGGAAGCATCACATGCTTCTTGTCTGGGTCATCCTCCTCTGACTTTGTGTCCTCCTCAATGTCCTCATCCTCAAAGCTCTCCTCCTCCGTTTGGCATGACACCCTATGTCTCTACTCTGACATACTCAGCAGAAATCGTGATCCTCCTCATGAGAGAGATCCACTTCGGAAGAGCCCTTTAGCACATGTCAATCAGATTGTTGTATAGGTACTACCACCTATCGTTGGTGACCCCCTCTATCAACCTATCCATGTCCAACCACAGTGAGTCCAATGTCACACTTCGTCGCCTCTTCTGCCCATGAGTGGGTGGATCTAAACACTCCACCTTGCCCCTATGCCGCTTGTACCCCACTAAAGGGTGTGGTACTATGTCTCCACATGCACATAGTATGTCATCTATATATATCATATGTATGATCTAGCTACCCACTATGCTACCATATCGTCAGGTCCCTAGACCTATACTACAGGTCGAGGCATCTCTGGATCTCCTCGATAGTCCATGCTCATGTATGGATCGTCCTATATAAGGATAGGAATCTACCACCACTTTGCAAAAATATATTGGGTGAAGAAACGACCTTCTAGATCGCCTCCCTCCCTACTATTTTTCTAGGCCATTTCTTGGAGTCACCTTGATTTACGTGCCACCACGCAAATCAAACCTTGTATGTATTGAGATGTTCACGAGCCATCTGCTCCACCCATACTACAAAATTGGCCTTATTTTACCGCCATCCACCATCCCGCAAGGAGGCCTCACCATTGTTCCATTGTTATTTTTTTTTTAATTATCCATGTTCACAACATCACCCCTTTTGGTACATCAAACAATTCCTCCTTTCTTGACTGACCATTACGGAGTTTCTGTTAAGTTCTTTTCTGACTCCTAAAAGAATGAAAATATTTTCGAGCACACTTGCTTCCTTTCACACTCGTTAAATTATTTGAAAGGGCATCTATGTGGCCTCATTTATCTCCTTTTTAAGACTACATAGGCTATTTAAATAAAACGACCACCTTGGCACCTTCCAGCTAGGAACATTTTCCTTTATATCCTTTTATTCTTTGTCAGACATTGCGACCATAATATACAAAAAATATCATTATGGGTTGTATTTAAGCTCTTTTCCATCCCTTTCATAAAGAAAAGATTGTCAAGCAACTTGGTTTCATTCATGCTCGTAAAATTATTTGAATGACCGTCCAATCAGTATAGGTTTAAGGTTTTTTAGCCTGGTTGGGATACCTACATAAAAGAAGTCTCTCGGTCCCTTTCGGTTGGGAGAGCTCTCCTTTGTAAACTTTTACCCTTTTTTTCAGACTTAGGAGACTACTGTATGAAAAAGAGACCCATTGGATTCTTCTTCCTATTTTTAGACTCTCTAGACATTAAAACACCATTGAGAATTTATCGTCTCGGGCTCGACCAAAATCCATGAGATAATATCATATTGAGCATACTTCTATCCCTTCTTTGTGCTAGTTAAACTATGAAGAAGTCCCAAAATGATTTCTCTACGCACCCACAAATATTACATATAGTCTCCCATTATTGCAGCTTTCCCCCTTTGGATCGTCTTTGTTTGGAGTACTCAACGATGAGTTTTCCTTGGATCCCCTGGATATCATTAGTCTAGTTACTTCCCCAAGTATTTCCATTGCAGTTATCTCCTTGGTTTCATGGCTATGATCCCTTCCCCATGAGTTTGTATCATTTTCTCTTAGTTCATCCCCGTCGTCATACTCTGAGAAAAGGAAGTTTGAGTCCCCCTTATTCCCCTGCCCCCGTTACCCATTCAGTGTATCAGTCCCCTTAATGTTCCATATCTTTGGTTTCCCCCCTTGCGTTTCTATTAAGGAAACCTCATTTTATTGTTAGTTGCATGTCTCCCTCTATCGACACCAAAAGATATATTCCAAAGGATAGACCCAGAGTTCCTTATATCTTGGTTTCATCTACCTTATTGATGAGTTCCTTGGACCACTTGAAAGAATTTCCTAGTGCCTTTCGGGTTGGTTTTTTATCATGTGCTCAATTTCATCTCCATCATTGCACCATTGAGATTCATACAGGGTATTTATTCCTTCATTATTTGGCCAGAGACCCCGGTTGTCACCTGACTCTAGCACATTGGCGAGTCTATTCTGTGACCCATATGGTTTCATGTCCCTTGTGATTTCTGGGCTCCATTGGCGAAAATTTTTAGAAGCCTTTCAGTGTCCCACTTACATGTATCTATAGTACTTGATGATGTTTATTGTACCTCAGATATTTTGACTCTCAGTCATTGAGTCGATACAGATGTGTACACCTCCAGATCCAATAAACCATTATTTGTTGTGGTATTGCATTAAATGAGAATGCCATTGTTCCTATGTACTAGTTCTTCAGATTAGTCCATTTATTCAAGTTCCCATTAAGGCCACCATTATGTACTACTAGTTGTATATATGTATTGATAGAATCCCATTGTTTGAGCCTTCATCCCCATTTTGTATTGAGACATTGTTATGAGAATGGGTATGCCTGCCTCGTCCATATACATGAATGAGATTATATGTACCTCATCCATTTTTGAGAAGAAATACAAACCAAAAGCCATTGTAGTTTGAATGAGGAGACTCCACTCCTCCACGGTCCTCTCTAGTCTATACACCATTGTCACCATCTCTCCCTTGATTCTATGATGTATATCAGCCATACGATGAGCTCCTTCCCTCACACATAAGGGGGCAATCTGTTAACACAAAAAAATGTTCACCTAGCTCTCCATGGTCTAAAACTTAATTATACATAATTATCCCACCATTGTTTCCTCCATTTTGGAATTTACAACTAAAATTCCACCAAATATAGTCCAAAACATTATTATTCCTTCCCCCATAAATACATGTAAGTTGATCATTTATTGTGACTTATCCCCACTCTCTCCAAAAAGGACAAAAACACCCTAAAATGAGAATAGGTCAACAAACATGGACAAATTACATGCACAATAAAATACCATGGGTCACAAAACCTTAAATCATCCTATAAATACATTGTGAAGGTCTCCCAAAAACACTTTTTGTCTTTCATTCATTAGATTCTTGCACCTTTCACCATTATTCCCATATTTTTCCATATCATTCCCACAATGTATGTTGAGCTTGCTCCATACCCACTTGGATCCATTTCCCCTATTTTGACAACCATTAATGGAGATGACTCGAGAACCAAACTGTGGATTCGATGGAACATTTCCTCAGACGGTTGCAATGGCCCACATTACAGAAAAGTATGCATGCTATTTCTTTTTATTAGTTAGATAAAATATATAAAAAGTAAAAAAATATTGTAATTGTTGTTATTTTGTTATTGCAAGACAAAGTTGAGAGATCCTTCGCACCATGAACTCTACCCTATGATATAGTTGATCTAGGGTATGTGCTTTTGCACGTAGTATGGGAGAAATACACACTACACCCCTGCACCCATATTTGCGAATGGAAGAGGTGCTCCCCTTTCTCTATATCCCATGACTCTTTTGGTTGGATATTTGCGGTTGCGATGGTGGCACTAGGTTCTGCTTCAATGGTCTATTTTCCCCTTTATTTCTACGCATTAGTGTCTGAGACAGTCTTGGGATGTGGGGATTTTGTCTCGACAAACAATGATTTTTTTAATCTTCATCCATCATTGTTGTGCAAAGTGATTTTGTGGAATTCGCACCACTTTTCAGTGTCCTTATTTGACTTCACATTACCCTTGTTTACTTGTTTCTTTGACTAGTTGTTAGGAATTTGGCCACCCTTGATTTGTCCTTTGGGTTATTAATTAGGGCCACTTTTCCCAGATTTTGTTACTGATTTGTAGACCCAAAATCCTTCTTATTCTTTTGCTTAAAACTTGCATTGGGATAAGGCTTAATTTCCATGGTCACTCTAGAGAGTCAATATGATATGGTGAGATTGATCCATTTCTTCAGCAACTGTGCCCTGAAATGACTAAATGCGCTCCTTGGGAGTGATTTCAATCTTGAAAAAGCAATAAGAGAGGAGAAAGAAATAACTAAAGAGGCTATAATACAATTTGGAAATTAAGCCCAGACTTGGAACAATTGAACTCAAATTTTTTTCTTGAAGACATGCGTAGATCCACTCAAATTGGAGACTGAAATTGGTGCGTAACACATAATTGAATTGAATAATTTTACATTAGCCAACCTTATAAATTAATAGGCAAGTTGAATCCTCACAAAAGCATGCCTACTAAAAGTCAAAAATCCCCCCTAGGCGCATAAACCACTTTCCAAATTAGTCAAGGAGGTCATGAATTGGCTGAATGAGGTATGTCAACTGATAAGTGATGGAAAGCCAATATACTCATGCTTTCAGAAGAAAAAAAGATGGAGGATGAGTTGTATAAAAAATAAGGCAATTTCCATATTTTTCTCTCTTGAAATAATGAGTATATTGAATTTCCATCACTTATTAGTTGACATACCTCATTCAACCAATTCATGAACTCCTTGACTGATTTGGAAAGTGTTTTATGCACCTAGGGGGGTTTTTGAGTTTTAGTAGGCCTGTATTTGTGAGGATTCAACTTGCCTCATTAGGAATTCGAATATATTATGTAATTATATATTTGGATAACCTATTATTTTATAAGGTTGGACGATGTAAACTTATTTAATGCAAGTTTGTGTTACACACCAATTTCATTCTCCAATTTGAGTGGATCTATGCATGTATTCAAGCAATTTTTGTGAGTTCAATTGTTCGAAGTTTGGGCTTAATTTCCATAATTTGTACCTTGAAGGGATCCTCACCCCCTACTCATTAAAGGTGCATCTGTTGTCATTGGTATTCTTCAAAGGATATGGGAAAAGCTATCCATCATCTTGGTCCTATGTCACGTGAGGGATTCCTTGAGAAATAGTTTAATAGGATCTCCTACTCCATCATCTCTCTTTTCTTCTCCTGCCATGTGAGGTATCTTGGAACAATGAGAGGTATTTTCCCCAAGCTCAACTAGTTTGAGACCCAACTCTCGACTTATCGGGGACAAGCATTGAGAAACCGTAAGAGAATGATGATATGATACTACTGATTCGGATTTATGTGAGAATGAAATGAATGAGCATATATTTATATTCACAAGGAAATAAACATAGTGATACGATAAACTCAAATTCTATTGAATGAATGAAATAGAACAAACTGTAAAACAAAAGAAACTAGAATCATTGGTAGTTGTATCTCTGAGAAGATATGTGGCGGCTATGCTCACTCATGACAAGCTAAATGCAAAATGAGGTTGAATGGTATTTTATCATAAAGACTTGGAGAGGAAAAAACCTTAAACCTATCCCTAGGAGATGAATCATCATAAAGTTTGCGATGTTAAGGTTGTTAGTTGAATAGTCAACCTCTTGGTGTCATAAATTTTGCATACGATTTTCGTTTGGGGAAATCAATATCCCATTGGAAAGGTCTGTCCGAGCTTTACAAATTTTGAATGAGGATAAAAAGAATGCCATTAAAAACCACTTAGACCCTTGAATCACCAAAAAATGTCATTTAGGGCCTCAAAATGACCCGAGAAGTTTGGGACTTGAGAAACTATAGAATATTACAAGAAAATTGCCAAAATGGAAAATTGTTTTGAGCTAGTGGAATAGGTGGGTGGCCACCTATACCCACCTGGATCATTCCTACCCCTTTAGGAAGAAATGGTATCCATTGTGTTGAGTGCCCCCATCAAATGGGGAAACTTACGCTGAACTTGGCTCCTAGTGAGTCACTTTCCTTGGTGGAGGAGCTGCCTTGCTTTCACAACTTGATATAGCTGGATTTCCTGCTAGAAAGTGCCCTTAACCTATGTTTCCATGAACTAATCAATGGTTTCTTATTCCATGTAGTCAAGATTAATCTCTATAGTGTCAATTATTTTGCGACCTCCGAGGTGTCCAACAAAGGTGAAAAATATGGTCTAAGAAGCTTCACATTGAATATTAGGTGTACGCCAAGGAATGAAAGAATGCTTAATTCGAAGGCATTATGACCAACTTCCTTGGTGATGGCTTATGGACCATATCAAAGTGGAAAAAGATTGCGATGGTGTCCTGTGAGACTCTCTTTATGCAAATGCAACTAAACCTTATCCCCCACCATGAACTTGTGTGGAACCCGATGTTGGTCATAGCACTGCTTGTACTTAGTATTGGCCTTTTTGAAAATGTCATGGACCTGTTAGCATATGTGATGGATTCGTTCAACAAATCTAGTGGCCGTCAACCTCAGCAAGAGATGTTAGATTTTTATCAATTAGATAGTATTATCTTAAGATATTATTTGAGAATAAAATGCACAAAAATCAATCACAAGAGACAATAGAAACAAAGATTTTCCTTGGGGAAACCATAAAGGAGAAAACCCTGCAACTTCCTCATAGATAGAATAAGCACCAATGGCACCAGTAAAACCCAAGGATAGTAAGATGATCTCCAACAATTGTTCTCTCTCTTATCCCAACTCCTTCTCTCTCACTCATGCACTACAACTAAGTGTGAGTGACTGTGTGATAAATAGAGAGGCTCACTCTCTATTTATACTATTTCCTGACTTGACAACAACTTACTAGGGTCGACCTCTCTAGGAGAGCCTAATAACCCTAGTGCCCTGAAACTATGCGGACTTTAACCCCTGATAAACAAAGGAGGGTTAACCTCAATGACTTTACATGACTTGATTACATTAATGATTCTCCCAATAGGGACANTATGAAATATACAAGTGAATACATTCCGAAGTTACAAATACATCAACACTCCCTCTTAACTAGGAAGGTATTCTCTTGACACAATTCATCAGCACAAGTTTTCGTCACTGGATCAACATCAAGTCTAGATCATCACTGGATCATCATCACTAGATCAAGTCTGTATCATCACTGGATCAACATAAAGTCTAGATCATCACTGGATCATCATCAAAGTTGGATCATCATTTGGTCATCATCAAAGCTGGATCATCACTGGATCATCATCATAATTACTTCTTCCACTATCTCGATCAAATAGTGCTGTCTCTCAATTATTCTCGTCATAGGAATTTCTATAGAGCCAACCCTTTTTCATGCTGGTTGTAGGCCTAGCCTACACGTAGGTCTTCATCAACAGAACCAACCCTTTTTCATGCTGGATGTACTGCCTTTCCTTGCAAGGAATTCCCCTACAGAGCCAGTCCTTTTTCATACTGGATGTAGCACCTTTCCTATCGCAAGAATTTCCCCTATAGAGCCAATCCTTTTTCATATTGGATGCATCACCTTTCCTCTCATAAGGATTTCCCCTACAAAGCCAGTCCTTTTTAATACTAGATGTAGCACTTTGCCTCTCGCAAGGATTTCCCCTACAGATCTAGTACTTTTTCATACTGGATGCAGCACCTTGCCTCTCTCAAGGATTTCCCCTATAGAGCCAGCCCTTTTTCATACTAGATGTAGCACCTTGCCTCTTGCAAGGATTTCCCCTACATAGCCAGTCCTTTTTCATACTTGATGCAACACCTTGCCTCTCACAAGTATTTCCCCTACATAGCCAATCCTTTTTCATACTGGATGCAACACCTTTCCTCTTGCAAGGATTTCCACAACAGAGCCATTCCTTTTTCATACTGGATGCAACACCTTGCCTCTACAAGGATTTCCACTACAGAGCCAACCCTTTTTCATGCTAGATGCAGTACTCAACACTTTCATCTGACCATGGGAGGAACCAATCCTACCACCATGTCAGAAAGGCACATCACTTTCATCTGACCATGGGAGGCCCTACCTACCACCATGTCAGAAAGTCCCAACACTTACATCTGACCATGGGAGGCCCCGCCTACCACCATGTCAGAAAGGCTCATGGACTCATCACTTCCCCTTCGAAGGAATCTCGATTTGATGAACAACAAGCTTCTCCCTGAAGTACTCAAACTTCAATCTGGATAATGGCTTGGTCAACACATCAGCTATCTGCTCATTCGTCACAACACACTGGAGCTTCATTTCTCCCCTCTTCACCATATCCCTAATATAGTGGTATTTGATTTCGATATGCTTCGACTTGTCATGGAACACTGGGTTCCTCGATAACTTCACACAACTATGGTTGTCATAATGTATACAAGTAGAATCCAATTGGAGATCAAACAAATCAGATAGTAGCTTCCTCATCCACACTGCCTCACAACTAGCTGAACAAGCTATGACATACTCTCCATCGACTGTACTCAGTGCCACGCAGGATTGCTTCCTGCTAAACCAAGAGATCATACCTGATCCCATACCAAAGAAACACCCTGAAGTGCTCTTCCTATCAATGACACTTCTTTCCCAATACGAATCCACATAACCTTCTAGGTTAATCTTTTGATTTGCCTCATACGTGATCCCATAATCAACTTTACTTTTCAGGTACCTTAGAATATGATTTGCAACAATCAGGTGAACATGTCTAGGATTCGTTAGGAACTGGCTCAATGTGTTCATAACAAAGCAAATATCTAGTCTCGTGTTCATCAGGTACATCAAGGACCCAATCATCTGACGATACATCATAGCATCAACCGACTCAGATGAAAAATCACTCAATAGCTTCAGGTTCGATGCCATAGGTGTGGTCATGGCCTTGCATTCCATCATCCCGAACCTCTTCAGGATCTCTACTACATACTTCCCTTGTCCTAAGGAGATTCCATCTTTATTCTGCCACACCTCCATGCCTAGAAAGTAGTGCATCATACCCAAGTCCTTCATCTCGAACTTGGAAGCAAGCTTCCACTTTGTATCAACAATCAACCCATCTACACCTGTTACAAACATATCATCTACATAAAGTAGGAGTATCACTCAGTTTCCTTCTTCAACCTTGTAGTAAAGGTTGGAGTATGCTTTACTCTTGGTAAAGCCCACACTGGATAGGAAGCTGTCAATTCTACCGTACCATGTCCTGGGTTCCTGTTTCAAACCGTACAGGGCTTTCTTCAACTTACACACATGATTTTTTATGTCATGTGTCTCAAAACTGAGTGGCTTCTCCACATACACTTCCTCTTCTACTACACCATTCAAGAAAGCAGTCTTGACATCCATTTGGTGTTTCTTCCATTTCATTACTACAACGAGAGAAAGTAATGATATGATGGAAGTGTATATGGATAGAGGTGCAAAATTATCTTCCTAATCTATTCCTTCTTTCTGGGAGAAGCCACGAGAAACTAATCTTGCTTTATATTTCTCTATGTTGTCATCTACATCATGCTTGATCTTGTAGATCCACTTAGAAGTCACAACAAACTTCCCTTTTGGTCTTGGGACAAAATCCAAGACATCATTCTTCATGATCAACTGATACTCCTCGATCATAGCATCCTTCCAGTATTTCTTCTCTGCCGCTTCTTCATAGTTGGAAGGTTCTTTATCAATGATGTCACATTATAGAGCTACATATCCGGAGTAGGACCTAGTTCTCTTTTTCTCTTTGTGCATTTCTTCTGGAGCCCTGTATCTTTCTGCACCTTGGATAGCCTCTTGTACCCATGTAGGTTTCCTCTTGTGAGGATTCTTGTCCTGGGGTGGATCTACAGGTTCCTGGGGTTCTTCGATATCTCTATATTCTTCTTGAGTTGCATCGTTGATAGTTGTATCTTGAATTATGGGTACTTTTGTTTCTTTAGGGTCTTCAGCAGGTCTCTTTCTGGATTTGTTGTAAGCCGAGTCTTCGTCAAATGTTATGTCCTTGTTGATGTCGATATTTTTGAATCCTAGGAAGTATATTCTATAAGCCTTCGAGCTTTCACTATATCCCACAAATATACCCTTCTTCCCTAAAGGATCTAACTTTGTCCTCTTTTCTTTCAGAATGTGTATGTACACTGGACAACCAAATACTCTGAGATGGCTGACTTCTGGTTTCTTGCCAGAGAAGACTTCTTCAGGTGTCTTATTCTCGAGTACTCTATGTGGAGTATGGTTTTGTACATACATGGCTGTTCTAGCAGCTTCTGCCCATAGATGCATGGGAATATCTTGATTATGAATCATTGCCCTTGCAGCTTCGATGATCGTTTGATTCTTTCTTTCTGCAACCCCATTCTATTGTGGATTATATGGGGTGGTCAAATACCTCTTAATCCTTGAATCTCTGCATAATTATTTGAATTAATTTGATGTGAATTCTTCGCCATTGTCTAATAAAAAAGTCTTGATTTTATTTTCTGTGTGGTTCTCGATCAAGTCTTTGAATTCTCTGAACTTGCTGAATACTTCATCTTTTTTTTCAAGAAGTATATCCATGTCTTCCTAGAAAAATCATCATTGAAAGAAACATAGTATACATACCCACTCAATGAACTAGATGACATTGTACCACATACATTGGAGTGGATGATTTCCAAGATTCCTTTCGCCTTGCTCTCGCTACTTGGAAATGTCTTCTTTGTGTTCTTTCCTTTCGTACATCCTTTACAAACACCTTCATTCTTTTCCTGTATTTCCAGAAGACCTTCAACAACTTTTCTTGCAAGTGGTAGTGCTCTATAGTGCACATGTGCAAGCCTTCTATGCCAAAGTTCATTTGGCTCTACCAAGTCATGGACCAAGGCTTGTTCTGGTTGGCCCTTTAGCTTGTATAAGCCTCCTCCCTCTTGCTCTCCAATCACTACTGCATCATCTATAGTCTTTCCCTTTGGCCACATAAGAACTTGGCCATATACAAATGCAAGCCTTATTCCTTTTGCATCTAATGTAGAGATGGAGAGGAGGTTCTTCTTTAGTCCTGGTACAAAAAATACATCCTTCATCTTCATAGAATTTCTAGAGTCTAGCTTATATGAGGATTCACCACTACCTTTTATTGGATACTGGTAGTCATCCCCAAGTTTCACCTCGTGAGGTGACTCATCTTCAGACAGTTTCAAAAAGTATTCTTTGAATCTCATCATATGCTTGGAAGGCCCACTATTTATAAGCCAATCATTGCTTCCGTGTGTGATAGTTCTCGTGAGAGTGGAAATGAAAAAATATTCTTCATCACTTAAAGAATATTCACTTTCTTGTTTGACTCTCTTCCTGGAAGGTTCATCATCCTCTGCAGCATGAGCATGATGTCCTCTTTTGTAGTTCTTCTTATTTTGAGAGCCACCTTTGTTTTTGGGACAGATTCTGGAGATGTGTCCTTTCTCATCGCATGTAAAGCATATGATACTAGAAATATCTATGTTAAATCTTCTAGGTTTACCTTTCTGGTGAGAGTGCTTACCTTTGTGATGATGATAGTCCATTCTACTTTTCTTGGAGTGTACTAGGAGAGCTTGATCTTCACTTCCCATATTTTCTTCTCGGGATACTATTCGAGCTTCTTCTTGTGAGAATTACTCCCACGGTCTACTGAAGGTGACTAGTTTCTTCTAGCATAAATTCCTTGAATGAAGGAGTCCCAATACCTAGGGAGACCATTCAAGGTGGTCATCACAATTTCTGTATTCTCTACTTCTTCATCCACTGCTTCAAGTTGTTCTTTGATCTAGGAGACCCTTGTAAAGTATGATTGCATGGTCTCTGCATTCTGGATCTTCGCATTCTTCAACTAGTTCCTCAAAGTCATCTTCCAGTTTATGTTCTTCCCTTCAAATAGATTGGTCAAGGCATCAAACATCTATTTAGGTGTATTTAGGGAGGACACTTGTGGTATGAGGTGATCCTTGATAGAATCAGCAATAATCCTTTTATCCATGACTGATTTCTTCTTATGTAAGGCCTTAGCCTCATTTCCCTCTCGAACTGGAACCTCTTCACTGATGTAAGAGTCCAACTCATTTTCTTCTAGGACTAGGGAAATCCTATACTTCCAAGCTCAAAAGTTATCAGCTCCCTTAAGATTTTTATCAATATTGATGTGATGAGGCATCTTAACAGAGAACCTCAAATGGAAATACAAGAGATTTAGATCTTACCAATTTGAGAATCTGAAAACTAGATATGGAGCTGATCTTATGTAGTGTTGGTTTTCTGGTTCCAGGGAAAATTAGGGTTTGACTTTCCCGAAGTTCTACCCAACCAAAAACATTGATTTTTTTCTTTAAACTTATATTTTGAGGAGGAGAGCAATCCTATCCTGGGCTCACTAAAAAATTCCACTTCTGTGAAAAGCCCTAATTTCCCAATGTAGTGGTAGGTCAAAAATTGAAAGTGCTTAGAATCAGATTATGCTTCGACATAAAGATGTGCCCTTCAATGGAGATTCATCCTAGCCTCTTTTTGCTGATGGATTGTGGAGAGAGACCCAAAAAGTAAGAAGCCCTAGCTTCTGTAGCTGCATAATGTCTTCTTCTCAGGTTAGCTCTGATACCATGTTAGATTTTTATCAATTAGACAGTATTATCTTAGGATCTTATCTGAGAGAATAAAATGCACATCAATCAATCACAAGAGACAATAGACACAAATATTTTCCTCGGGGAAACCATAAAGGAGAAAAACCCGCAACTTCCTTAGAGAAAGAATAAGTACCAATGGAAGTAGTAAAATCCAAATACAGTAAGATGATCTCCAACAGTTGTTCTCTCTCTTATCCCAAATCCTTCTCTCTCAATAATGCACTACAAGTGAGTGTGAGTGACAATGTGATAAATAGAGAGGCTCACTCTCTATTTATACTATTTCTTGACTTGACAACAAATTACTAGGGATGACTTCTCTAGGAGAGTCTAATAACCCTAGTGCCCCGAAACTGTGGGGACTTTAACCCCTGATCAACAAAGGAGGGTTAACCTCTATGACTTTACATGACTTGATTACATTAATGATTTTCTCGATAGGAACATTGGGGACCAATGAAATACAATATATGAAATATACAAGTGAATACATTCCGAAGTTATAAATACATCAACACGAGCATGGAAAGATTCCCCCAATGTGGATGCAAGGGTCGTAGAAACATCAATTAGGGCCAATGGTTGGAAACCTAGGCACACCTAAAAAGGGCTATGAATGGTAGAGATATGAAGAGATATGTTATATATATATTGAACATAAGTAAGGATCTCATCCCATGTGTGGGGATGTTTACATTGTACATTCTCAGAATATGCACAATCATCCGGTTGACTACCTCTATTTTTTTCGTCGGTCTAGGGGTTGAATACAGTCAATTTGTTGAGCTTGGTATCCATCAATGACCATAGAATAGACTAGAAAGTGCTTAGTAACTTGCTGTCTTGATCTAAAATGATAGTCTACGGCAGCTTGAAATGAACCCAAACATGCTCGAAGAAGAGCTTAGTAGTGAGTTCGACAAAGATTTTTTTCTTGCTAGCTATTATAATGGCCATCTTAGAGAATAAATCCATGACCAAAAATATATGGTCATTACCATGCTTAGTTAAAGGTAGTCCTGACATGTAATCCATGGAGATGGAATCCCATGACCCCTTTAGAGTGGGTAAGGGATTTACAATTCTTTCTTTTGGATGACTTGTTTCTCAATGTTGCAGGAACTGCAGGATTTGATATATAAGCTGACATCTTGTCAAAGTTTTGTATAATAAAAATAATTCTGCAATACCACCACTGTCTTCTCAGTTCCAAAGTTCCCTTCCACCCGAGTGTAATGCGCTTCCCAAGTAATCTTCGCACGCTCACTTGAAGGAACATGGAGATGTCCCAGGTGGCATAGCGATCCTTCCTGAAAATGAAAGTATGCCACTGGTGTACTTGCACATAAGCCTTGATAGATGAGAGTGAACTTAGGATCATTGCCATATAGTTGAGGCCACCTAGAGGTCTCGTAACCGCAAGAGTTGAACACCGTGGTTAATGCTTCCACTGGGGGTTGAATGAGGCAATCAATGACTTAGTTGGTGATGACCTTCTTATATTTAATGTTTAGGTGGAACTGCTGCAAGTAAGTGGACCAATTCTGTAACTTTCCTTGGGTTTTCATGATCAACAAAGGCTTGTGATCAGTGTAGATGACTGTTTATTTTCCAAGTATGTAATGCTTCCATTGGCAACAACCTTGGCCAATGGAGTACATTTCCTTTTCATAGGTGGGGTACTTATAAATTGTTTCTGAAAGTATCTCAATGTGATATACCACTGGATGGCCATGCTGAGCGAGGACCACACCAACCGTGTAGTGCGAAGCATCTATATTGATCTCAAAGGGTAGTTGAAAATCCAGTAAGGTAAGGATTGACGCTCAACATAAGCGCTACTTTAGCTCCTCAAATGATTTTTTTTTGGCTTGGACCATATGAAATTGGCCTTATATACACCTTTTCTGATCTAGCTAAGGGACCAAGCAATATTAGAGAATTCCAACAAAAATATATGATAAAATTTTACAAGGTCTAGGAAGCTGCAAAGCTCTATGGGAGTCATCGAGGTCAGCCAATCACAAATGGTTTTGATATTGGTTGGATATACATGAACACCATGTTCATCCATGATGTATCCCATATAATGAATCCTTTCCATGCCAAATGAGAATGTCTCTAGATTAGCATATAACTTGTGTTGTCGTAGGGTGCTGAGGACCTGGTGGATATGCTACAAATGATCTACTGTATATGAGGATATCATCTAGATATACGACCACAAAGGAATTGGTGAATGTCCATAGAATTTCATCCATCATCCTCATGAAGGTTTTTGCAGCATTAATTAAGTCGAAAGGCATGACCAACCACTCAAAAAGGCCTTCCTGATATTTGAAGGTAGTCATCGAAACATCATTCTACTCAATTGACACTTGATGATAGCCATAATTTAGGTTAATCTTGCTAAAATAATTGTCCCCATTGAGCTAGTTGAGGAGGTCATCAATTTGGGGAATGGGATACCAATTCCATACTGTGATATTGTTTAGAGCTCGGTAGCTAATATAGAGTTTCCATGTCCCATCTTTATTCCGTACCAACACAATTGGGATCCCACAAGGTGAGGAGATAGGTTGAATGTGCCCCTTTTGGATTAACTCTTAAATATGGTGTTTGATTTCCTCATTCTCCATGAGGGGATGTATGTGTATTGGCCCATTAGGTAAAGGAACAATAGGGATTAAATAAATAGAATTCTTGACCTGGAAATGTATAGGAATCCTATAAGGTATGGTGAATATGTCTTTGTATGCTTCCACAATATTGTACATCTGTTTTTGTTACATAGAGGGGTTTTGTGTGGAGGTGGTGGATGTTGTTGTGATGTTTCATTCACCCTAAAAATAAACCATGAAGACTATGCATTTCTATATCTTGGAGATCAACTTCATGCATTGCTTCGATATGATGAGATACATTGTAGTAGAAGGAAGTGTCTCTAGTATCCTGTAGAGTTTCTTTCCCAAAGTAATAAGGACACTACGAGTTCTAGACTCACATGACGTTTCCACATATATGGTTTTCCTAAAATAACATCACAAACTTCAAGCAGGAAAACATCACACATTACCTCATCTTTAAAGGGATTGATGCCGTAGGAAAGAGAGCACTGTAGAATGACGTGGATGTCTCATCCTTGGCTCAACCAACTAATGTTGTGTGGATTGGGATGTGGAACCATGGAAGCTTAAATATTTTGAATACCTTGACCAAGATGAGGTTCTTTTGACTACCACCATCACTAATGAAATGTAGTGAAGGCCCCTGCACCGATACTTGCAAATAGAAGAGGCGCTCCCCTTCCTCTGGCTCCTTTGACTCTTTTGGTTGGATATTTGTGGTTGCAATGATGGAACTAGGTTCCGCGTCAATGATTTGCTTTCCCCTTTCTTTCTCTCAATCAATTTTTGAGTAATATTTTAGATTTGAGAATTTTGTCTTGTCAACAATGATTGTTTTGCGTGGCATTCATCAGTGTTGTTCCAGGGGATTTTTTGGAAATTGCACCACTTTCCAGTATCCTTTTTTGATTTCCCATTACGTTTATTTTCTTGGGTCTTGGAATGGTTTTCAGGACTTTGACCATCCTTTCTCTTTCTTTTGGGTTTTTAATTAGGGCCAAATTTTTCTAGCTTTCGTTGCTGATTTGATGACCCAAAACCATACTTGTTCTTTTACTTAAACTTTTGCTCGATCTTTAAGGCATATCAGTAAGTTGTTCCTAGTAAGGATATATCCAAGATCCATATCCGACTTATTGTACCTATGTAGGCCGCTACAATATTCTATAACCAGGTTCTGTTGAGAGTCTCTAATACCCATATTTGAGCACAAGGTATGGAATATATTGGTATACTCTGACACCATTTTGTCTCTTTCCTTGCACAATGTTGTCCAACAAGTGTATTGGTCATCATAGTTTCCAACAGGGTAGAATTCATCTTTGAAGACATCGATAAAAGATGCCCAAGTGGGTTCTGTATTGAATATTTCAGATTCATCCCTCTCATTCCTCTCACAGTACTCGTCCCACCACTCTTTGATATGGGGGAGGGACTTAAGGATTGCGAAGGTGATCTTTTCACCGTCGAAATTTTTTTGAATAAAGAAGTAACCCTCTAACATACTCAACCATTTTTCCAAGGCATATGCATCTATATTTCCTTTAAATAAGGGGATGCCAAACTTAACTTATACCTTTAAGGGGTTCACACCCTTGAAACGACTTCTCGTTGAAGGTGCATCCACCATCGTCGAAATTCTTTGAAGTATCTAGGTGAATTTATTCATCATCTTATTCTTTTGTCCCACAAGAGATTCCTAGAGAAATAGTTTAATAGGATCTCCTACTCCATCATCTCTCTTTTCTTCTCCTTCCATGTGAGGTTTCTTTCGACGATGAGAGGTATTTTCCCCAAGCTTAACTAGTTTGAGACCCAACTTTCGATATTCAGATCTCGTCGGGGACATGCACCGAGAAACCACAAGAGAAGAAGGATCTGATACCATTCATCCAGATTTATGTGAAAACAAAATGATAGAGAATATATATATTCACAAGGCAATAAACACAATGATTTAATAAACTAAGACTCTATTAAATGAATGAAACAAAACAAACTGTAAAACAAAAGCAGCTGGAATGGTGATAACTGTATCTATGAGAAGAGATTTGGAGGATGTGATCACTCACGAAAAGATGAATACAAAAGGAGGCCAAAGGTTCTTTTATCATAAATCATCTGAGAGGTAGAAACCCTAAACCTATGCCTAGGAGATGAATCACCATAAATTTTGCAGCCCTAAGTTGGGTAGTTGAACAATCAACTTCTCGGGATCATAACTTTTGCATACGATGATTGTTTGGGGTTCCCATTGGAAATATATATTCGAGATTTACAACTTTCAAATGGGGAAAATGGATTCCATAGGAAACCATCCCCCCCCCCATGAATTGCAAAAAATGTCGTTTAGGGTCTCAAAACGATCCCATAAGTTTGGGACTCGAAAAACCATAAAAAACTACAAGAAAATTTCCAAAATGGAAAATTGTTTTGAGGCAGTGGAATAAGTGGGTGGCCACATATACCCATATGGAATAGTCCTCCCCTCTTAGGAAGCAAGGGTCTCCATTGCATTGAGTCCCCCCATCAAATTGGTAAACTTCTGCTGAACTTGAATTCTGGTGAGCCACTTTCCTTGGTCACGTGGAGCTTCCCTACTTTGAAAACCTAATATAGTTGGATCTTCTGCTCGTAGGTTTCATTAAAATATGTGTCCATGATATGATCAATGGTTTCTTGTTCCATGCAGCTGGTATTAATCTTTGTAGTTGTCAATTTCTTTGCCACCTGCAAGGTGTCCAACAATGGTGCAAAATATGGTTTAAGGAGATCCATATTGAATACTGGGTGCAAGCCAAGGAATGGAAGTGGACCCAGTCAGTTAGAGGGTTATGGTGTATGTCCAATATCGAAGTGGATGAATCTTGTGATGGGCTCCCATGAGCCTCTCTTATGAAAATGAAACCAAACCTTATCCCCCACCTGGAACTTATGTGAAACCCGATGTTGGTCATGTACTTAGTATTTTCCTTTTCCAAAATGTCATGGAACTATTGGAATCATGGAACTGTTGGAAGATGCATTGGATTCGTTCAACAAATATGGTGGCATCATCAACCTCAGCCTGAGCATGGGGAGATTACTCTTGTGTGGATGCAAGGGGTAGAGCTACATCAATTGGGGCCAATGGTTGGAAACCCACGCACACCTGAAAAGGAATTTGACTAGTAGAGAAATGAAGATCTATGTAATAGCTATGCTGAGAATAATGAAGGCTCTTATACCATGTGCGAGGATTTTTAGAATTGCACATTCTCAGAATATGCAAAATCATTCGGTTGACTAGCTTTGTTTGTCCATCGGTATGGGCATGGAAGGTAGTTGATTTGGTGATCTTGGTATCCATCAATGACCATAGAATAGAACAGAAAGTGTTGATCAAATTTCTATTTTGATATGAAATGATAGTTTGTGGTAGCCTGAAATGAACCCAAACATGCTCGAAGAAGAGATTAGTAGTCGCTTTGACAAATATGCACTTCTTGCAAGCTATTTGAATGCCCATTTTATAGAAGTGATACTTGACCACAAACACATAGTCATTACCATGCTTAGTTGAAGTTAGTCCTAACATGTAATCCATGGATATGGATTCCCATGGCCTATTCAGAGTGGGTAGGGGGTGTACAATCCATGCTTTTTGATGGCTGGTTTCACGATGGTGCAGACAGTGCAGGATTTGATAAATCATCTTATGCCTTGTAGGATTTTGGGCCATAAAAATACTTTTGCAGGAATGCCACTGTCTTCTCAGTGCCAAAGTACATTGCCACCCGACTGTAATGTGCTTCCCAAATCATGTTCGCATGCTCGCTTGAAGGAACATAGTGTTGAAATATTGTAACTTTGAATAATATTATAAATGTATTTTACTGATGTACCCCAAGGGAGATGTATTATTCCTCCGTCGGGAAGTTACTATTGTATTTGGTCATCATAGAGTCATGAGGTATAACCTCCATTGTAATTCAGGTCAATAGTACCCTAATGAATATAATATAATATTGTTTTTAGTCTTCCTAGGTGAAGTTGACCTAGTCAGTTTAGTGAGGCTGACTTGTTAGGCTAAAAGTCAAGTGACAAAAAGAGTATAAGTAGAGGAGCTATGTTCCTCATTTGAACACTCACTCACTTGAGTATAGCGCATAAGAGAGAGAGAGACATACCAACAAGGAAAATGATCACCTATTTTGGGGTTTTATCTTATACATATATATAGAGGAATTTTTGTTTGGTTTTCTTCCCCTTGAGAGTTTCCCAGGATAAATCTTTGTCTATCTTGTGATTGTGTTTCTTTCAGTGATTTTGTATATGCTACTGTTGTGAATTTGGATTAAATGCTAATGATATCTAGATAATAATATGAAATCTTAACATGGTATCAGATCCATCCTGAATAGAACATCTTTTACAAGGTGAAACTCTCTCTCCTCTCCCTCCAACAAGAAATTACGGTTTATGCAAAATCAGGAAATTTTAAGATCTGCTTCCATAGAAATTTGCGCCTCCCTAGAGCACATCTATTGATCCCTAGATCAAATTTTTTGAGTGGGTGAATCTATGGGAAATACAAACCCTAGTTTGGAACTAAACCAAAAAATTGTGGAAAACCAGAACCAGAAGTCTGCAGAAACTAAAATATTGCAAGAAATTTTTGAAGGGTGAAGATTTGGAATCTACAGAAACTAAGTGGACCAACCAATTCACCTCAGTCAAGTGCATCTCCTGGTAAGATCAGATTTTCATTTTGAAAAAATTCAATTTTTCAGTGACCTCCTAGATAATATGGCCCCCAAGCACTAAGCTTGAGGACAAGATGGAAGTCATAGAAAACTTCCGAGCATAGAAGTATAGGATTGGTCTCATTCTTAGAGAGAATGATCTTGACAAATACATCAAATATGAAGTCGTAGAACCGAAAGAAGATGAAGCTAAGGAGAAGCACCAGGGGGACATAATCAAGGAAATGAGGATCATTGCGGATTCTATCAAATATCACTTGATCCCTCAAGTGTCATAAAGAGACACCAAAGAAAATGTATGATTCCCTTTCCATAATGTACAAGGGAAAGAACATAAAAAAAAAGATGAATTTGAGATCTCAACTGAAGGGTACCAATATGAGTAAAGGAGAATCCATTCAAGATTACTTCACAAGGGTCTCCCAGTTGAAGGAACAACTAGATTCCATTGGAGACTCCCTTGATGAAGATGAACTAGTTATGAATGCTCTCAATGGTCTCACTAGACCTTGGGATTCATTCATACATACTATGTGTGCCAGAAAATAAAGTATGAAGTTTGACACTGTATGGGAAGATTGCATCCAAGAGGAAGTTATATTAGCTAACATAGAAGCTCTACTTAAATAAGATGATGAAGATCTAGCCACCCATACCAGAAGAAGAAGACAATAAAAATTTGAGAAGTTTATTCACAAGAAGTATAGACCTCCAAAGAAGTTTCAAAGGTAAAGAGAAAATGGTCAGAAGAAAGACTACTCTAAATATCAATGTTATAAATGTCATAACATAGGACACCTTTCTAAAGAGTTTCCATTGAATAATAACAACAACGAAAGACATCATGGTCATCTAGCTAAAGATGAGGATCAAGAAGAAGAAGAAAGACTTTGAAAGAGACAATCAAAAGAAGAAGATGTCACAAGAAGATGTACTATTCTCTGCACTCCCTGGGTCTGTAATTCATGGAGAAGATACATGGCTTATTGATAGTGGTGCTTCAAAGCACATTGTTAGCACTCACGTTTTCCTTGGGTTGTGTCAAGGAAAGCCCAAGGCAACCACATAACCACTTTAGATTGTATTATGACCTAATACAATCAGAGAGGGATATCTCAATATTTACAAAGTATTCTCACTCAATTTTCCGAGGACAATTTTTTTAAAAAAGATTTGGTAGGACAGTCATGGAGGAGGCCATTGGGAAATGGAGTCAATAATCAGAGTTGAAGTAGGTTGCAAGAGGTAGGGGTTTGAAAGGTTCATGGACAGAGGCAAGGTAAACACCATTTTCTTAGTATTGAGGCATTTACAGGTTGATTAGAAGATAAGGAAAATAGTCCATCAAACAGAGCTCCTATCTAGGGTGAGTTCTATAAAACTTTAGCAGAAAATTGTTTGGAAATGCTTGAAACAATGGACCTAGGGCGTGCAAGATGAATTCTATCCCATAAAACTATTGTTCAGGCATGACAAAAAATAAAAAATGGATTTGTAAACAAGATAAACAATCACATAAGGAAATCACTTACTAAAGAACATGATGGCACAAGAAATCTCCACCATGGAAACTTCAACCTTCCATCTTTGCAATTTTATTCATTTACTAAAAATGAAATCCATTACAATGAAGATCCTCTCTGCTCTTGAAAATCCAACCCTCTATCTAAAAATAAAAACAATTACAACTAATTTGCTTCATTTCATGAAGCAGATTGCTGAAAAATAAGATTCAAAGCCCCACCTCCATATCTCAAATGGTGACCGCTGTGCAAAATGTGTGAGAAATTTTTGTAATTGACCATGTTCTCGACAAAAACCATGTGTTCATTTTCTCATTTTCTTCTCCAGCTCATCAAAATTTTCTTTTGAAATTGATGGCTTAGACATGATTGCGAATTTCTCGACAAATTCCCTTTGAAGATTCCTTCAATTATCCCAACCTGTAATACCTGTGTCAAAACTGAAGGAGTTTATTGTATATTGGTCCCTTCTAAAGAACCTCTTTCAGTTTCTTAAATTTATTCTCTGTTTAACGGAAACAACTCTCTAAACTTAACGACTAAAATAATCTTTTTCATTAAAAATATGCTATGCTGCTACAATTGATATCTGATATTTAATTTTTTCCTTTATAATAGAAAGTGCAACCATCCCATTCTCAAATAGATATATACATGTTTCAATAAGAATGCAACTCCATATGTAACTTCAATTCCTGATCTATTTCCTAATCATTTTCTATAAATTCTGTCTCCGACTCTCCGCCAAAGGGAGAATCATCATTCAATCAGCCTCTATCATAAACCAGAATAGCATTCTCCTTGTCATTTTAATATCCACTATCATAAATAACACAAATAACACATTTTTAGAAGAAATCGAGCCCTTCAAATATGATTCCCACACCAATTGATCATTGGGATGGTTCCACGTTCTTTGAACACCTCATGAACAACAATATCTCCAACATCGTCACCAACATTATCAACAATGTCTGTTGGGTTGTGTGGATCATCTTCAGGAGAGTTTCTCTCAACCTTGTTATCAATAGTTGCACCTACATCTGCTTCTTTGGTGTAAATACCACCACCTACTCTACCAAACAGAGCCATGGAAGAAACTCCAAGACCATAACCAATAATTGTTTCAAAAGACTCTCCTAGTCATCGCTATATTATAACTTGAAAAGATTAATGGTAACATAAAAGACCAACAGTCTATTTGATAAAAGACCAACAATCTATTTGCAGCAAGTAAAAAACCCATCACAACATCAGATCAAAAAGAGGTAATGAAGGCTTTATGGACTCCTGCATAGGTTGACAACCATTGATCAAATTATCAAAACAAGGATTGGGCCAACACATATTCCAAGCTGCTCACCATTTAAAAGTTCGCCGAGTTTAGAAAAATTAAATCAATAATATTTTGTCACTGCGAAATCATTATGGAGCGTTGATTTGGATTTTTTTATGACTTGAGCTGTTAAAACATGCCTCCCGTACCCGATTTTTCAATCTCGGAAATTGAATTTCTCCGTGCTTGTCCCCATTGCGAAATACTCATCTGCCGTTGGATGATTTGGGCCTTCAATCTGTTTCTTTGATTCATTTTGCTTCCACCATCGCTGCTATTTCTCTATGCGTTCAATATATTCACGATCTATTGAAAACAACTCCAGACAGACGTGAAGGCAAAGCAAGTGCAGGTAATATCATCATAAGTGCATCTGGCTGTAGTCCATGCACAATTCCAGTAGCAAAGGTTGCAAACCAATCTTTCTTTTACTACTTGATTGTCAGTAAAATTTTTATTATAGGCTGCATCATTCACAATAATGTCAATATGCCTATATTTGTCAATGACTGTCTCCACCACACGTTTGCACTGATCATCGAAGCCAAGATCAGCAAGGGAAGCCATCACATTTTCTTTTTAAGTCACAAATTGAGAAATGCTCCATCAAACATCATCCCATTTAAAAGACGGTAAGCATCATCATTTTTTCCAGCATAAAAATATGAATTGTAAACGAAAATGCTCGGAAGATTCCCACATCTCAACATTATCTCAAAAGAAAACAACGCCCAAATTTGTAAGAATGTATTAAAAACTTGATTAATGTTTCCTTCATTTTCCTTACTCTTTAAATATGTAGCGCTGCCAGTAAAATGGTCACAAGAATATTGAAAATTTGCATCTTGCGCAAAATGGGGAAAACGATCTCAGAACCACATTATATCTGCATTCGTAAAAACAAAATTGTAACCAATCTCAAGAACAGTCCTCAGAAAATTAATTCTCCTCCACATCATCTTTAAGTTGTATTACCCAAAGATGCATTAATTCCACCCTATGCTGCAATGGTGTGGGATTGCATGGGAAAGAGCTTGGTGGTGCATACCGTATATTTTGAAAACATGGATCCATTCTTTTTCAATGGAGATCCATTGGATCACCTTTTGCCATCTTTTTTGAAAAAAGATCACCATTTTAAGTTTGTCATCTTCATATTACAAAATGACAAAATGAATCCATGACAGGGAATCAAAACACTTTGAATGTAGCTTGAAAGAGCTATATTCATATTATAATTTCCTTTTTCAATGAAAGACTATCCCAGATTTGAAAGAAGGGCGTGTCTTTTGCACTTTATATACACCAATAGTTCTAATGTATAGCAAGGAATAACCTGGGATCTTAGTGCTTGGACTTTGTCTGATTGTTGACTTGTGTGTTGATGTGGCAGGTTTATGCATGGCCCATGGGCTCATATAACTATGCTCTTGGTGATGAGTGGCCTATGTGGCAGGTTTATGCATGGCCCATGGGCTCATATAACTATGCTCTTGGTGATGAGTGGCCTATGTGGCAGGTTTATGCATGGGCCCATATGACTATGCTCTTGGTGATGAGTGGCCTTGTGTCAATTTTTTTTATAAAAACCTCTTTTATCCATATTTTATAAAAAATAAAATTTGGTAAAAAATAAACACTTGGCTTATAAGCCAAAATTTATATATAAAAAACCAATGTTTATATTTTATTCAAAAAAGAATAAAACTCTTTCAAATCATAAAAATTTATAAAAATTATTTTATTTTTTCCCAAAACCTCTAACCTCTTTTTCTTGCAGACATGAGAAATTTTAATGATTTATCCATTGAAAGAAGCATCAGAACCACCGAATCATTAACACTAGCTTAAAATTTTTGCAATGATAGCACTAACTTCAATGGGAATAAAATACTGCTAACACACATGACAGGGAAGAAGCAAACTCTATCAAGAATTGAAGAAAATAAATCTCCTCAGAAAGTATCATTAAGAGATAACTATCAACATCCCATCAAAGGCATTGATGAATCAAGATACAAGCTTGACTCTGGAACCTCCATGAAGATGAAGGAAGTAGTATTTGTACTAGGTTTGAAAACCAACTTACTTTCCATCTCAACATTAGATAAGAAAAGATGTAGAGTTTCTTTTATAGATGGGCAAGTACTCATGTGGACCAAAGTAAAGACAATTGAAGATGTTGTGGTCATTGGTGAAGACGAAGGAGGATTGTACAAACTCAAGGGACAACCAGAAACATTCCTTGTCCATGCGATCACTAGCTCAAGTGAACTATGGCATAGCAGGATTTCTCACATCAAATACAAAGCATTACTCTATGTGAGAAAGGTGGTAATAGGTTTACCATATTTGAAGATCGACCATGAAGGTAATTGCAAAGGATGTGCAAGAGGAAAGAACATCAAGAATCTATTTCTGAAGAGTGAAACAAAGACTAAAGTTATGTTTGAATTAATGCATTATGATGTATGTGGTCCTATTCCCTCCACATCTTTGAGTGGATATGAATATTATGTTAGATTTATTGATGACTATTCAAGAAAGAAATGGATATACTTCTTGAAGACAAAGAGTGAAGTGTTTGAGAAACTCAAGGAATTCAAAGATTTGATAGAGAACCATTCAGAAAGAAGAATTAGTACATTCAGAACAGATAATGGTGGAGAATATAATTCAAAAGAATTTGAATCCTTATGCAAAGAAGCTAGAATCAATAGGGAACTAAACACTCCCTACAATGCTCAATAGGATGGTGTTGCAGAAAGAAAGAATAGAACCCTTATGGAAGCAGTGAAGACAATGATTTATGATCAAGACCTTCCCATGCATCTATGGGATGAAGCAACAAGAACAGTTGTGTATGTGCATAATAGATTATCTCATACTTATCTTGGATTCAAGACTCCTGAATAAATGTATACAAGAAAGAAACTTGAAGTGAGCCATCTCAAGATATTTGACTGTCCAGTATATGTTCACATTCCAAAAGAAAAGAGAACCAAGTTGGATCATTCTGGAAAGAAGGAAATATTTTTTTGGATACTGTGAAGTTTCTAAATCCTTCAAGATATACCTTTTAGGATTCCATCATATAAAGAATAGTAGGAATGTAACATTTGACGAAGAACAACTCTTAAGAAATCCAGAAGGTGTCAACTTGAAGAACTACATGAAGAGGATGTACCTCCCAAAAAGGTAGAAGTTGAACCCTCTCCTGAAATAGTAGCATCAGAATATCATGATATGCTAGAAACTCAGGAACCCCCTACTCTATATATATCTCGAAAGAGAAAACCTTCTTGGGTAATAGAAATCATACAAGAAGCATAGAAGTATGGATCTCCAAAAGGTTCCATAAGAACAAGCAAGATATCAAAGCCATTCTACAACTACGTAGCTTTGATGTGTGATATTGTAGATCAAGAACCTACCAATTACAAGGAAGCTCTATAGAGTAAAGAATGGGTAGAAGCAATTTTGGAAGAATACCAGTCAATAATGAAGAATGATGTGAATGATGTTTGGGATATAGTACCCAAATTAGAAAGCAAGAGTGTGGTATCTTTCAAGTGAATCTACAAGATAAAACATGCTGGTGATGGAAGTATTAAAAAATACAAGGAAATATTTGTGGCTAGAGGATTCTCTTAGAAAGAGGGAATTGATTATGAAGAGACATTTGTGCTAGTAGCAAGGTACACTTCCATCAGAACCATGATGGCACTTGCTTCCATGATGAAGTTGAATCTACACCAGATGGATGTAAAGACGACTTTCTTTAATGGTGTGATTGAGGAAGAAGTGTACATCAAACAACCACAAGGATTTGAAGTCGAAGTCAGAGTGACTCATGTATGTAAGTTGAAGAAGGATATATATGGACTGAAGCAAGATCCTAAATCTTGCTATGTGTTATCTCCTAAATAAATTAGTCTTCACTAGGTCAAACTCAGAAAATTTATTTTTTGCATAATGATCAAGATTTCAGTGCACATTATGAAATAGTTGTGTGTGCCTAGTAAAGTTGGAATGCCTTGTGCTCTGTTGTTTCATAAAAATCAAAGTTTAGCTTTCGGTGGCTTAGGCGAACGTCTCAATGGTTCATTAGCCACCAAAAAACCCAGCTTTCGGTAGCTTAAAAGTTTGATCCAGGAATACATTAACCACTGAAAGCTCATTGACTCCGTTTTTAATAAAATTTTGAAGAAAATATTTCGGTGGCTTAGGTGAACTTCTCAACAGTTCATTAGCCACTGAAAATTCCATCTTTCAACAGCTTAAAAATTGGACTCAGGACTACATTAACCGATGAAATCTCATTGAATCTATTTTTAATGAAATTTTGTAAGGGCAGTTTTTGGTGGCTTAGGTGAACATATCAATGGTTCATTAGCCAGCGAAAAGCCTAGCTTTCAGAAGCTTACAAATTAGATCCAAGATTACCTTAACCGCTGAAAGTGCCAAAAGAAGAAAATAGTTAGTACATCCATCAAAATCAACCACCGTCAGCATGAGGAGGGCCACTATTGAGCACTTAACTGCCAGAAATACTGGGACTGCGAAAAATCATGAGATGGTGAAGAAGATGTCGTTATGAAACTGAAGTGATTGATAAAATACTCAAACCCTAGCTACCCTACACCTGTCCCATGACTGCAGTCAAATCACCACAAGACATTAAGTTCCAGTTAAAATGATTATTGCACTGGCCATCTCGTGGTTCTCACCAGAGTTTACTGTCGTCCTGCTCAAGTACCAATCGACCGATCAGCCCCTCAAAATTAGCACCCTTTCCTCAGTCCATTCCACATTTTCCTACATGCATCCTCACTGATCCAAGCCCTCCTTGAATCCAACACGGTAATCTCCTTCCCAGTGTTTGCATTTTATTTTTGTAGGTACAAGAAGAGCAGTCCAGACATGAAGAAAGGAGGAAGACCTACCCTTAGACAAGAATTGGGTGACATTGGCTATCTCGAGTCACATCTAGAACTATGCCAATTCTTCAAGGATGCAAGCTGTTACAGCTTCTGTGAGAAAATTCAGGGATCCCACCAGCAAGTGGCATAAGCCTTTGCTCTCTCTTTTGATGGGTATAAGGAATTGATAGGCATAGAAGAGTTTTAGGTTGATGAGGCCCTAATAGCAGAAGTAGCAGAACTCCGAAGGACTGGGGAGAAGTGGTTCAAAACCACCATCATGAAGGATGTGGAATTCAGGTCTTACTTGAAGCCTGAACAAAATAATGTAGTATGGAAGAAAAGCATCCCTTGAACCTGGCTTGAGGAGAAGTGGCCACAGTTGTTGAAAGCGATCCTAGTTTATATAACTTGTGAAGGCAGGTATAACAGGGTGATGATATACCACTTTAAGTTGATCAATCATTTCACTGGTAGGAGCCCAATGAACCTACCTTTCTACTTACACAGGAGCCTGACCAAGATGGCCCATCAGGTCAAAGCCTAGCCCACCAAAATTGCAGGCAGGCTATCCCACCATGGCATGATACAACTCATTGTCCAAGAACTGCTGTAAAGAAGAAACATAGCATGGACATACTTCTTATTTTGGAATGAGTTTGAAACAGGATTGCAGCCATAAGACAAAGGAAAGTCCCCTTAAAAGAAGTCCACCACTCCCGAGAGTGGCAAGAGGAAGAGGACGACCATCTCACCAATGGCAATGGATCAGCCCTCTCCAACTCCCAAGACCAACAAAACCAAGAGAAATCTAGATTTCAATGAAAATGTAGAGGAAATTTCAGCTCCAGACAGAAACATACTCAACCTACCTTACTCAAACTTAGAAGATCAAGAGGAATAGGAAGATAACCCAGCATAACAGTTTCAAGTAGGGAAAGAGGAGTTTCCATCACCCACATCAAAGGAGGACCAGGGTGAACCAGTGGAAGAAGCTTCCTCCAGTAAACCTAGGTCCCAGAGAATTAACCAGCTATTAGGGATTAACCAAGAAATCAAAAGAACTAATGTAAGATTAAGCAAGAAAAATACTGAATTACATAATTCTCTTCTAGAAATGAGAGGGATGTATATTTTGCTGCAAAAAAGGAATATGATATTAATGAAGGACAACTCCAAGCTCTATAGGATGATCAGACTGTCGAGGTTGCAGAAGGAAAATCCAAACCCTAACCCTAAAACACACCTTGTGCTGGAAACCCTAGTAGAGGCAGCAATAAGCCTTCAGGATCTAGAGGCAGTCCATGATGTTGCTGATATTACAAACCTTATGCAGGTTGAAGAAGTGCCAGAAGGTCAGAAGTGAAGCTGTAAAAGGTTGATTAAAATGCTAATTAAATTTTGTAGAAATAGAGCTTTCGGTGGCTTAGGTGAACGCATCAACTATTCATTAGCCACTGAAAATAGAGCTTTCGACATCTTACAGACCCAAAATTTTGTTTCCTTAACCACCGAAAGCACAGAACAATGCAGAAAGACATGCTTCCACACATAACCAATTTTGATTGATCCAAACACCTCAGGGATGAGCTATGAAGATGAATATTAATTAAAGGCACCAGTAGATTGGGTGTGTTCCAGTTTTGAGGGTGCCAGCGAGGTGAAATGGGTCGCAAATCCTACCTACTTTTGACAAACCGTGACTTATCTGCCAGATAACAGGTCCTAGTTCTACTTCAGTGATCACTGTAGTTATTAAAGAGTTCAAGGAGTAAACACGAATTAGAGTTAGATATATTAGCACTTAAGTTATGGTTTTTGACCTAATTTTTGCAAAAACAGTTATGTTATCTATTTTTAGTAAATTCGATCCATTTGAGGATCTGAAATAAATTTTGTAAAGGCTATAAATCCTGTGACTAATGTTGAAGCAAGGGTTCGAATTCAGAGAATTTTAGACCGTTATTATTATCAAGCTTCTCATGTTATTCATCATTTAATATAAGCTCTTTTGCCATTATATGTTCAGGTTCCATCTCTTTTCTGTTTTGTACTTGTGCTTGGATGTCTGATTCAGGTTTATTCTTTTTGTCTAATACCAAATAGATGTCATCCTATCTATGTGTTGATGAGTTGAATTGCAAGTATTTTTACTTGTTATGATTAGCCATTCATATGTGATTGATTTATATATGAATCTGCCAGCATAGTGAGTTCTCTATTTATTCACCTTATTATCAACCCTCTGAACATTGATGGTTAGAAGCCTTATCTTTTTTATTGAGTTTCATGCATGTCTTGAGTGTGTGAGGTCCTTTAGGTCATATGACTTGATCCATTTAGAAAACCATTAAAAACATTGAAGTTACAAGGCATCCTTGAGCTACAACCTAGAGGATTTTCTTGGAGAGCTAACAAATTGGCGCCATTGCCGGGGAGAGGAGATTGAAGCTCAGCTTCCCCAGGGGACGACATAAATCCTACTTTGATGATAGACAAAGTCTAGACACTATTTTGGTTGTAATAATCTATCTGGAGACTCCATTGGAATAAGGTGGTTTCAAGAAGACCAAGTACTAGAGAAAACCCTCAAGGGCCACCAGTAACACCTATTTCAGATCCTGAAGAGATTAGAAGAAGAGCTAGGGCTTCACTAAGGTAGACCTACATAGCTGCAAGGGGAGCTACATCAGGTATTTCAAGAGATATTTTTGTTGTTACATCAAATAGACCTCCATTTCAATCTTCTTCTACTGAAACATCTAATTCTCAGGAATTTATAAGTACATCAGAAAATTTTAGGGTCGAGGAATCTTCAAGCACTGCTGCTTGTGTAGATCCAATCCATGGCGACTCCACTGAGATAAATCTACCACTACCCACACCAGCAGTATCTCCTTCTACCCTTTCCATACCCACATCCAATATAAATTTCACTCTGACCAAAATTGAAAGGGTCCTTGTTGCCAGATATGACCCTCTAAATCTACTTAACCCCCTCTCTACTATGCCTACTGGAGATTATCTCAAATACATGCCTAAGTTTAATAAAGAGGGAGACTTCATAGTTGAAGAACACTTAGAGGCATTCTACATCTATACTGAGAATATAAACATTAAACAAGAGGATGTGTGGACTAGGGTTTTTGTGCAAAGTCTAGATGGTTAGGCTAAGAAATGGTTCAAAGAGTTTCCTGTTGGATCAATAGCAGGCATTGAATCCCTAGATGACATATTTTTGAAGCATTGGGGAGAAAGAAGAGACCACCTCTACTATATCACTGAATTTAGCAATCTGCGGAGAGAAATGGTGAGTCTGTTTCCAACTTCACCAAAAGATTTAACAAGATGTTCAGCAAGATCCCTGCTGAGATCAAGCCTACTGATACTTCAGCCAAAATCACTTATGCTAATGCCTTTGATTCTGAGTTCTGTCTTCTTCTCAGAGAAAGAATATGTGCTTCTCTGTCACTCATGCAAGATGTTGCTCTTGAAGTTGAGTCCAATATCATTGCATCTGAGAATGTTAAGGGAAAAATGGATAGAAAGAAGCAACCCTCAGATCCTCTATGGGCTTCTTCATCAGAAAATAAAATACAGAAAATGGGCAAGATGTTGGACAGTTTAACAGTTGAGATGTCTATACTGAAAGACCAAAGGAAAATACCTGTGAGAGGTAAAGGGCCAAATGATTTTTTTCCCAAAATCCCTAATTTTGTCTCTTATAGAAGAAATAACCCACCAGCTCAGATCCTTCAAAGGGATAGGAATCCAGTTGAGGACCAAAGAATCAGAGCTCCTTTCCAAAATGTTGTGCTAGAAGAAGAACAAGAGTTTACTCAGGAAGAAGGGGAGGCAGAAGACATTATCAATTGTATGGAAGATGAAGTAGACCTCTCTTTCCTGACATAAGCAGACTATGAGGAAGCCCTCATGAATGAGCATATCATGGAAGAATCCTTATATCAAGCAGATGATCAAGAAGGTTATAATTCGAGATCCAGAATTGTTGCTCCTATGAAGAAGAGTCTTGCTCCTACAAAGCAGCCTACTCCTCCTGCTAAAAATATTGTTGCTCCTGCAAAGAAGATGGATTCCCCTCCAAAACAGCAGCAAAGGCCATTATAGCCATTAGCCCATGATCCTATTCAGCTCAAAGCCCCATCACAAGAGGTAAGAACTTCTGAAAAAATATCCTATTCTTTCAATATTGAGTTAGAAATTCAAAAGTTAAAAATCCCTTTTCCTTTGATAGAGCTTAAGAAGAATGACGCCTTCAAGTCATCCATAATGAAATCTCTTCATCCAAGGACACCCATAGATGTTGAATTTTTGAACTTGCAAGATGATAAGCCCATAGTAATCCTAGGTCCTATGATTGAAGAGCTGGATGAGTCTTGCTCACCTTTCTACATATCTTTGAACATCCATGACAAGATCCTTCACAATTGTTTGCTTGACTCAAGAGCATCCCATAACCTAATGCCAAAAGTAGTGATGGATGAGCTTGGTATCAGCATTACAAAACCCTACCATGATCTATTTTCTTTCAACTCTAGGAATTTCAAATGCCTAGGCCTCATCAAAGGTCATAAACCTATCCCATCTGCCTTCAAAAATCATGTTAAATTTTCATATGCTTAGCTAAGACATCAGTATTTCATTTCATTTTCATGACAAAAGCATATAAACAGGATCACTGAAAGATAGACAAGCACAACCATAAAAAAGGAACACAAAGATTTATCCTGGGAAAACCCTAAAGGGAAAAACCCAGCAAAAGCTTCCTCAATATAGATGCCCCAAAAAGATAAAAGATAAAACCAGCAAGGAGATCAAAGCCTGATCCTCCTCCTTCTCCAGCTACTTCTCTTCTCCACTAATGTGCTACACAAGTGAGAGTGTGTGTGTCACAAATGAGGAGCCCTACACCTCTATTTATATTCATCCTTTCACTTAAGTTAACTCATTTGACATGTAGGCTCAAGTTAAATCATGTAGGCTCGAGTTACACATGTAGGCTCAAGTAACCACACTGGGGTGCTGATGACCCACCTTTATAATTAGAGGGGACTACCTCATGACTCTTATTAGTTATTCCAATTAGGAGCATCGGGGTACAATGTAATACAAGTGGTTCTCCCGGTAGGACCATCGGGGATGACAAAAAGATACATATAGAATATTCTTCGAAGTTACAATATTTCAACAAAGCATAGTGATGGACATAGTAGTGGCTGACATCCCACATAAGTTTGGTATCCTTTTGTCTCTCTCATGGAGTAAAAGGCTGGGTGGTAACCTTCAGATGGACCTTACATATTCTACAATCCCAATGTTTGGAGGGGAGACCAAGAGACTCTATAGAGAGAACCAGTTCACCTATATCATCAGTAATGCCAAGAACTCTATAAATCATCCCATCTATGCAGTAGACACAGAATTTGGGGCATGCATCCTGCAGATAGATTATTCCTAGCCAACATCCATGCAACATACAAATCCTACCTATCAGCCACCTGAGGAAGTAACCACCTTGTTATCACCAACCTTGTAGTTGCCTGTGTGAGGTGGATCCGGGATGGATGGTAGAGGGGCAAGCAACTATGGGGGTGGAACCAAGACTACATAGACTCCCAAATGGATGGTTGTCATGCCAATCAAGGCATCCTTCACTTTATGTTATCTAAGTCCAAGAAAACAACGGGGGAGGTCCCGATCTACTCCTGATAAGAGAGATCAGACCTAGACACTAGAACAGATCAAATGTAGCTTTGAGGTACGTAAGGTGTAAGGTAAATGGAAACCCTAGCTCTAGGGTTTAGGTACTAGAAACTGATGGAGATGACCACTGTCTTGGGGAACGTAACTATGATAGGGTGAGCAAGGACATAGTTGGGACTGTCTAGTACCAAGGAGATAGACTCAGTGAAAGAGATGAAAGTATCAGGTAACTTGAGTTGTCAAGGAATGTTGGCAAAGAAAACGAGAGTAAGATCAATTTAGGGCTAGCTCTATATATAGGAGATCATTTCCTTTATTGCATTGGGCAATAGATTCAGTATCAACACAACATTTTAGTGAACCCACTTGGGATATACCCTGATCTATGGACCCAAAAAAGGATTTGGTATGGAAGATTCAGGTTATAGGAAAATCAACAGAAGGAGGGCTAGCGCTAGGGTTTGGAGAGGTAGATCTATAGATCTAGAGTGACTAGGAGACTATTAGCTCAACGTTGGAGAGTAAATGAGATCAGGATGGCCTGATCTACAAACCCAAGTAAGACAATTGCAGGAAAGATCAGATCTGGAAAAGTAAAAATCTAATGAGGGGTGCTAGGAGGATGAAATTTAGTTTTTCAGATCTAGGGAAACCTAGAAGGAACTAGCTTAGCATTGGGGGTGTTTTGTAGTGCTCAAGCCCTGATTTATTAGCCTAGCCTGTCAGATTTTAGAAAAAGGAAACTCTGAAAAAGTCCAGTTTTCAGTGAAGGTGCTAGGGCTGTTTCAATCTAAAACTCATATCTAGGTCAAACTACCATGAATATGGACATCATTGAGGGTGATTTGGACTGTGTGGGACTCGATCTATCAGTCTATGAAGTAAAAAATCAGAAAAAGTCAAAACCCTAGCAGGTCAAATTTTTAGTGCGGGCGCTATGCAGTTTTCAAGCTAAAAATTAGATCTAGGTCAAACCAGCAGGAATTTGACTAGTGTTGTAGTAGATTCAGTGAAGGGGAGGCCCGATATATGAAACACAGTAGTGGTTTGGCCAAAGATCAGATGGTTCCCAGTTTTAGTACTTTTTAGGGTTTTTATTATTTTAGGAGTTTTCAGAAAAATGGAAGGAAAAGCAGGTACGATGAATTCAGATCTGTTAAAGAGAAGAGAGTTACTTGTTGGATCGTACCTAGAAAATCTTGTAGAAGAATTAACAATGATGATATTTTCTATCCCGATCAATTCTAGAAGATCCAAGTGATTTCTATGACAGATGTAAGCTCCAGACCACCAATGCACCCCCTACCCTGCATGAGAAAACATCAACAATATCAGATTTTCCAATATAAGATAGAGAAGCCAAATGCTAGAAGAAAGTAAAAAAAGTAATCATATATCACAATGAAACTAATGAAAACCCCCTGATCCAAGATGAAGAAAGCTGAACGAGTTGAGGTCCCCCCTGCAAAAAACGCTCCAGCCAAAATGCCCTCCTGTAGACAAGACAATGATAGCAGAAAATATAGATCTCACATGAATTTCCACAATTCTAGGAAGCAGAAGACTATCCAATCACCATTTGAGAACATCAGATGCAAAGTAGATCCAGAAAATATCCACAGGAAAATATTTCTATTATTCGGATCCAAGAGCTAAAGACCCCTTACAAATGAGAAGCTCTCTCCTTTAAATAGAAATGAGAGAACCACAATCATAACTGAATCCTAACCACTTCAAAATGAGTGGCTAAGATTAAAAGATAAAATTTTCTAATCAATGGTTGAGATGAGCTCAACAAACAATACATGGATTAATATAACCATAAAGTACCAAAGTGGAGTAAATCACCCATAAAGAGGGTACCCCACTCAAAAAGAAATAAATGAAGCACATGGTGGGTCCAAGGAGTGCTGACTAACTCCCTCTAGGTGTCCCCATGGCACAATAAAATAAAATAAAATTTTAATTTGTTGACATTGTGCCTCCTTGAGGAAATCGTGAGCCTCCCAAAAGCTCCAGAAAATAATATTAAAATGCCCAAAAATAGGTGTGGGCCCAATTAGGTGCTGCAACTGCTGGAGAAGGTGTGGAGGACATCACTCTCATAATTATGACTCATCCCATGTCATTTCCTTGCCTTAGTATCCCAAATCGATTTCTTCAATAACAATTTAATCATTTTTTAATCTGCCTCGGGAAATGTGAACCTGCCAAAACAACCTCCTAGGGTGCCTGCGTTGTCAAACTGAGCCCACTAGGCTCTCTGGGATGGGGGTACTATGTTACAAAAAAGTGGCTGCACCCCCTATGCCCATACAACTCCCTAGGATATCCAACTGAAACATCTCCCTGCTCAGACATATCAACCTGTGAAGAAAAACTACATCAGAAAGGCAGAATGAGCCTGATCATATCTGCAAATGCCCGAAACTAGAAATAAACTATCTCATTAGACTCAGAGAGTCCAAATCCATCTAAGGTGTATACTCATACCCCTCATAGGTCTCTATCTGATCATCAACCATATCCAATACACAATATAACCATATGTAAATGATTAGACACCTATAATAACTCAGAATATCATCCATCTGCTGCAAGTGTTAAAAGGCTAAGACATGCTCTACAAATAATTCAAGAAACAATCACAACAAGTAGCAGTCATTTCACTAGCGGTACATCAACCAATACATATATAAGGCTTTATTTATTATTACTCAGACTAGACTTTCAGGACTATACTCATTTCATAGTTGTATCCAATTTGCTAGTGAAGGGTGAAGGATGAAATTGACAAGGTTAAGGCAAAGGATGACTTCCTACTTAACATCATGACACTTTGGATATGGAAAGGACATACTCACTATAACCAATTCCGGACAAACAACAACACAAGGAATGGCAGTGCCTCACAAATGGTTGAGTTGTTTAGAGAGTGCTTATTCAACTTAGGCATCATGTCTACATCAAGTTAGATCCAAGTTCATTAGGACCATCAATTTCATTTCCATGGACTTTTTGGCCTATATGACCCTTTGGGACTTCACCAGTGCTTAAAAGCACAGCTAATCGCAGCTTTCATCAGGGACATATTTATATTTATAAGGTCAACAATATTTGGATATAGCATATTTTTAACCATTACTCTTTTGGACCTTTTCTTATACCCTTCAAGGGGTATTTTAGCATTTCATTGCTCTTTCCCTTTTTTCACATATGTTAAGAAACATAGTTTTAGCATTTTCATTTTCCATGGGTGCATATAAAATATTTCCAATGCAGGTAGTACATGAGATTTTAGTTTTAGAAAACAACATCTCAAGTGACCAGAGGGAGTTCTGCACAGTGCCAAACATCGAGACAACCGACCAAAATGATTTAGGCATACAATCCAACTCACCAAAGGCAAGTTTTGTCACCAACTCAGAGCGGAGACAGAATATAAATAGGGAGGCTTGTCCAACAAAGGTTCTAGCGGGGGAAAGGGTCCTCCATGCCATAAGTCAAGAATTCAGTCGAGTTGAAAACAAAAATGGGAGGTAATGGATGTGTGGAGATAGTGAATGATGAAGCCAACACTAGCAAGCCAAAAAAATGGTGGGAATGACTACCTCTATTCTCCCTAAGGAGGGTAAAACCAATGAGTATAGATCAAGAACTTCCAAATATAAGTAGGGACATCAATACATAATATAAAATACTTCCAAGTCCATATAATTATGACCGCCAGATCATGACACCACATGTTAATACATGTCACAAAAATGAGTATAAAATCAATGATAACCATAACACAATATAAAAATTTGAGTCATAATCATGCAATATAATCCATCTGAAACACCATCTGTCCAATGAGAAAGCACTGATATAAAACTGGGCATCAATAAATGCTCTGTAATGACTAAATGGCTACATCGATCCTCAAATCTGAGTGTCATGAGACTTAGTCCTGACATGGGAGAGTACAATAGTCTACTAATACAATAATGATCCGTCAAAACTGCTCATCTCAACATCTCATATGTAAGAGATCTAGCTGAAAAAATGTACTGTGTCTGAACAATAGAATATGGTAGCCTAGCTACTATATATGTGAAAACATCTGGCTCCATCTGGAACAAGTGCTCTGCTGAAAAGAGCACTTGAGAACCTCAAAATCTCTGGTCCTCACACTCTATTTCTCGCATCCTCGATCAATCCATCCATCTCTGCAACCGCTACCAAGAATGTACCTGACTACTTGCAACATGTCCAGAGCTATACCAAACTCGCAGACCAGTCGTCAGAACAATATGTGGATAATATATAAAATAATGAAAATAAAGATGCATAAAACTGAAAAGCAGAAAATAAATCTAATCTATAACCATAACTTTCAATAAAAGTTTGATTTTTTATTTTGCAGGATAAAAAAATTACACTAAGAGCTTCAAAGGTGAGCTTCAGACAACAAAGAAAGATTCTATACTACTGCCGGGAAAGGCTTATTCAGGTCCTACCTACCCTACTCTAACCAATTTAGACAAGTGTTAGGTAAAATCATAAATCCAATGCAACCATTTGTTGAATGAATCCATTGAGCTTTCTTCACAGTTAATGACCCAACAAGCTAGAGATGGTTTGAAAGTAATGTATATGAAAATTGAAACCATTCTAACTTGTTGTTTGAAATTCAAAGAAAGATCTGGAATGAAATCATGCCAAGGCTGAAATTGACTTTCTAGAAACTCATCCATCCAAACTCTGATAGGATCATAAGAATTATGTAAGCACATTCTTGATGGAAGGAGACAATATGAATCATGATTCAACCACTCCAAATAGTTCTTTGTTTTCTCCTCTACCTTACTAGGGCATTCAATTATATTCTCTCTAGAAGAAATGGGGAAATCAAATGGGGACAAGTTGTAATGTAATGAAAATGTGAATGAGATCAAGCCCATTTGTTGTTTAAAAATGGAGAAAAGATGAATTTGATCTTTATACACCTTCTCCAGCCATCCATAATACAGATTTACAAATTGAAAAAAATTATTCATTAAGGATGACTGAGAAGAGACATGAAGTGCATTTTCCCCAATTACGTGATAATGCTTAAACTCCTGATTCAAAATTTCGAAAGTAACAACTTGATTAAATGACAAACCCATACAAGAAGACTTGAAGAGTTGGGACATGTGGGACGATTGAAAATTTTCTCCTAGACTTAGAATAATTGATCTCAGAATTTGATGAGAGGAAAGAGAATTTAAATTAATTCCAGGAGTGATTTCAAGATTCGAAACAAGGTCAGTATCCACACACTAAACCAACATATTCTGATTAAGGATTGGATGAAGAATTCTATTGATACTATCAGGACAAGGCTCTTCATTGCAATGTTCTTGGTCAAGTTCACTTATAATCATGTCATCATGTGAATGTTCTTCTTTAAGATCTAGATAAGGAAAAACATCAATAAGCTTGGTTTCAGTTTCCCTATCACTCTTACAGGAATGCTCTTCAATCACAATATGACCATAAGATTGCTCTTTATTAATTTCAACCTCTTCTTCTTCTACAGTGATATGATCAAGGTCTGAATCTAGATTCGGATAGGTTGGACACTTACTCAAATTATCATCAATTAAGAAATGACTATGGAGTTGCTCCTTTAAAAGCTCTTGAATGACCTCACCAATGGAAGGATCAACTACATATGTTTCTTGATAGTGATCATTTTGTTCTCCTTATTTATTTTCCTTCCTGAGCTAATGATGACAAGATTTTAATAAGTTCCCCTTCTATATCAATATCAAGGTCATAATCCTGAAAGATCGAGATTTGACCATCGTCACTCTCTTGCATGGAAGAGTCATTCAAAGGCATGTCCACTATTGGATCGGGAGAGGAGGAATTAGTTTGATGAGGAAAATCGTCAATTAACTAGTTATGATTATCTTGATCATCTTCATCAGATTGATCCTCAACAACACAGTCATTATTTGGATGTATGGATTCATCAATGCTTTCACCCCATTCTTTTCTTAATGAATCAGTAAACATGTCATATCCGGTGATGGATCCTGGCACTAACATGTATAACCAATAATCGGCATTAACTCCTAAGGATTCACAAGGGGCTCGCATATAGACATCTTCATGTTCTGCGCCCATGGATTCCATATAACACCAACAAGCATCCAAGTGGCTTTCAATTGATTCGGTTGAATTTGCAAAAAAATCAGGCAACCCTTTAATGTATGTTTTTGGCATAGGATGAGGTGCCTCATAGATTTCAGAGAAGTCCAAATGAGATAGAAGTTTCCTTTTAAGCTTGGTTGGATTTTCCTTGATTTCATTGAAAAATTGGACGAATAAATTCGAGTTCATAATTGTGATTTATGAGATGTTCTAGGAACTTAAGATTAATACATTGGGTACGGTCCTCAGTGGAGTTGCAGGGTGGAGTTGCCAGGTGAAGCACACAAGTAATTCACCAATAAAAGATATGTCGTAGGGAAAGGTGAGGAAAAATGTCACATGCCCCAATTTTGAAAAATAATATTATCTTATTTGATTTTATTCCAAGACATTTATTAATAAAGTATATGTGCAAATACAAATTTAAGAAAATATAGTATTCACAGATAATATTATTAACACAAATAATATTATTATTAACATAAACAATATTATTATTAACATAAACAACATTATTATTAACATAAAAAATATTGTTTATAAATAAAAAAGAAATTCTTTTTACAAACTAGAGGAATCTTTAAAGAAAGAACAAAGATTATTTTCCATAAACCCTAACCTAGAATTCCTTGAGCCACTAAAATAATTTTAATTTCTTCTGACAGTAATCAAACTTAACAAAATAACAATACATAAATTATCATTATAAAAAAAAATAGGGTAAAAACCCTAGCTCGTATTTCTGAGCATAAACTACCTAGTTTTCTTATATATGCAAATCCATTACAGTAGTAACCTAGGATAAAATTTATACTTATTCTTTGATATAAACATGTAAGGAAAAATTTAATTTATTAACACAGAGATAAACATATAAATATATAAATAAGAACGAAATTAAGCTTAAGACAGACAGTATTAAAAATATTTACATTATATCAACAAGTCCGAAGACTGAATGTAAGCCAAAAACTTTAACATAGTACAAAACCTCAGTGAGGAGCCGAGCACCCATATACAGATATGGAGTATATGGAAGTATTAACAACTTATTACATAACTATAAGTTCATTACAACTATGAGAGGATCTTTACAAGCCACAACTTAAAGCTGTAGTCACCTTATGAACAGCAAGGGTTTTAACCAAAATAGAAACCATAAAAACGAAGGACAACAACCCAATAGTGGGTGCAACACGGCCGAGACCTTCTCCAACGGCATGAGTTTGTACAAGTAGAGGAAACCCTATTTGGAACCAGAGCTTATTGTGAACACTTCATGGAGCCATCTTTACAATGCAACGACCATCAACCTTGCAGACAAGTTAACCTGCATTGAAAAAGGAACAGAGTTTAATAAAATTAAAAAAAACCCTTATGCAGAATGAAAACGTAATAGTAATGACAGTTAGTGTATTTTTTTACTCACCTTAGCTAGAAATGAAAACGATGGAGCCCTGGATGAATAGTAACACTACAACCAGCATGAAGAAGAGTTGAACCCTCATGCTCGCTAAGGATGGAGACGACAGATTCTGGTATTTCACAATTAATAACAAAGGTGGGTAAGCCTAAGTAATGGCTGCAAGGAGTCTGCAAGCATGGAGTCAGACTGTCACTATAGGCAAATAGGTAAACCAAAATCCAGAACCCTAAGACGAAGGAGCAACACCTTTACATACAATAAGCCCATAGCTTTCACCAAGGACAGACCACGACAGAGGAGAAGAAAGGAATTTCAAGCAGTCGTAAGCTATGTGCAAGAAGAAGCAGTGAAATCTAACCAAATAAATAAAATTACAGTGACGACGAATGATAGAACCTAGCTCAAGGGACTCAGGCACGGATAATGCCAGCGTTGAAGCCACTGAAGCTGTCTGCAACTCACGGCCGCCATGGGAGCCTGCAGAGCAGCCCACAGAGCCAACGTAAATGATGGAGGTCGAATGAGCCAAAGATTAGGGTTGACGACTTTATAAGAAACCGGTGCATGGCCAAGAAACATCCACGTGATCGCAATATTTTATTCATGTAGTGGGTCGACTTTCTATAGTCACCTGTGTTTCAAAAATCAATTTATTCAACCAATGATTTCATCAAAATCCACATTATAGTTTGCATGGGTTCAAATCATTTCAATAATTGTTTCAACACTTGGTGCATAGCGTTATTGGTGTTGGTTTACAACATCATGTTAATTGATTAACGTTAACATTTATCTTAGCATTATCATAACGTTGACTAATACATAACGTAAACCTTAGCCGCGTAACCCAAAAAGAACTATCGTATGTAATATATCGAATCCAATGTTAGGAGTTATCGCTAGTAAAAGATGGGAGATTTATGTTTATGTTTGCATAGTAAAGTCATACTAATGAGCATCGTGGGTTACAACATTAGGATAATAGTTGACTTAACACATCATGGTCTATAACCTCGTGACCCAAATAAATCTTATATATTGTATGGGTAGGCAATGATACGAGATTAAATTAGTAATCTCAAGAGAATCATGTTTCTCTATTATAAATTTGAATAAATAATTGACTTATGGAGATAATAAAAGGTTATGTAAACTTTTAACTTAGTAATAAACAAATCCCTATATAGGTATTAATCCCCTTTTGATCTCATTACAACTCATAGAAGTTTATATAATAATATCATCATTGGGATATAGGTTATGTAGTAACTAAGTTATTACTTATAGTATTTTATGATAAATTATGAAGTCATGGACTTATAAACAATTTAATAAATAGTGTAAGAAAATTATCTTTTAGTTCTAGTTCTCTTCATGGTGGTGTAAATGAATTACATAGCTTTCAACTAGAGTATTTTGCATAGTGTCGTTTGGGTAGGATCACAAGCATTATGCAAATGTAACACTAATAAAAACTTTTATGTCGCTAAACAAATAGTTTATGCATATTACTAAATATTAGAAACTAGCCAAGTTTTGATAACAAACCATGTAATGGCAAAGTGAAAGGTAAGAACATTTCCCTATGACCCCTTTTACTTAATACAGATCCATGAGATCTTAGAAGTTGTAACAGTTTCTCATCACTTGGAGTATAGTTTTACATTCTTACCAAATTACTAAGGTTAACATAAGAGGATAAAGATTGACTCGATAAGAAAAATATCAAATCTGGAAGTTGTTCTTAGACATAATCAAATATAAGAAATGTAACATAGAATTGCTACGGTATACATTTGAAAATAAAGAATATTAAGCATATAAAATAAACTGTTTAGAACTAAAGGAAGTAATACTGCCGCTACATATTTTACAGGAAGAAATACAATCATCTGAACTTTGTTCACAAGCGCAACAGAAGAAAACAAACTGTGTTACCTTACGGAAGTAGGTTGAATTACAACAACTTATAATCTAAGCTTATTATTTGCAAATAGAATTATTGCATGATGCTTTATGAATTTAAAGATGATACTCGGTCATTTATACCTATAAACCTGTAATGACAAATAATCCATCTGCGTTGCATAAATGCTAAGTAAGCCCCGGAATTCAAAGTCAGATTCCACCTACTGTCATAAATAGAACTCATCAGTAAACCAAATATAGAATTGATGCGCAAGATAAACTTAAGATTATATTAATAAGAAAACTTCTAAGATGCAAGATAAACTTAAGATTATATTAATAAGAAAACTTCTAAGATAACATAATTGAGCTATGCAAATTAATCTATTAACTGTTTCTCTTTTTGTTAGCCGTTAACTATTAAATAAACTGCAGTCTCAACATTTTATGTTATTTTAGAATTTTAATTTTTTGTGAAATTTTTGAATTTATGGTATCATGGCACAAGGTTCAAACACTATAAAGTTGTAATGTAATGAATTACAATAAATTTCTAGGTTTTGACATGTGGAAATTTTACCAAGAAATTTGAGCACAAAGAGCCTATCAAGTGCTGGGAGTGCAATGGCCCACACTATGCTTTAGTCTGTCCAAACCGGAAGAAGACTATTAGCAACATTCATACCATACAAGAGGAGATGGCCGTTGGGGAGCTAGCAAGGAGTATTCCTAGAATCAATGCAGCTTTGGAGAATTGACAAGCCGAATATCAGTCTTCCATGGTGGGAGTAGAAGGTATGATAAATGAGACCCCTGTAACTATTTTGATTGATCCAGGAGCTAGTCTCAGTTATATTGCACCCCAAATAGTAGAAAAATGTAAGTTATCTGTTGATAAGTTTGAGAATTCATGGTTAGTTTAGTTAGCCACTGGTGCTAAAAGAAAAGTAACTTGTTTTGTTAAAGAATGTGCAATAGTTATGGATAAATTTGAAACTGTTGTTAAACTTAATGTTTTGTCTCTTGGTTCTTATGATTTGCTGATTGGTATGGACTGGTTAGAACAACATAGAGTAATTTTAAACTGTTAGGATAAAACTTTCACATGCTTAAACAGTGATGAAAAATCAGTAAGTGTTAAAGGATTACCTAGAAAAACTACTGTAAGGTAGATTTCTTCTTTACAACTTAAAAGAGCTATTAGAAAGGGATGCAAAGCTTATGCACTAAAAATTACTGATGAGGAAAGTATGATTAAAACAGATAAGTTAAAAGTGGAAGACATACCAGTCTTAAAAGAATATGTTGATGTATTCCCAGAAAAAATTCCGGGATTACCTCCAAAAAGGGAATAGGATTTCACCATTGAGCTGGTATCGGGTGCAGTACCTAGCTCAAAGGCCCCTTATCAAATGAACATACTCAGACTTAATGAATTAAAATCTCAATTAAAAGAATTAATTGATAAAAAGTATATTCGACCAAGTGTGTCTCCCTGGGGGGAACCTGTCATCTTTGTCAAGAAGAAGGACGGAACTATGCGACTTTGCATAGATTACCATCAGTTAAACAAGATGACCATCAAAAATCGATATCCATTACCCCATATAGATGATCTGTTTGATTAATTACGTGGAGCCACGGTGTTTTTGAAAATAGATTTAAGGTCTGGATATCATCAAGTAAGGATTAAAGATGAAGACATCTTTAAGACAGCTTTCAGAAGTAGATATGGTAATTACGAATTTGTTGTAATGCCATTCGGGCTTACTAATGCCCCAACTGTTTTCATGTGTTTAATGAACAACGTGCTGCATAAGTATTTAGATAATTTTGTGATCGTGTTTATCGACGGCATTCTAATCTATTAAAAAACTGAAGAAGAACATAAAGAACATCTAAAAATTGTTTTGCAAGAGTTGTGAGAACATCAAATCTTCACAAAGTTTAGTAAGTGTGATTTCTTCAAAGATAAGATTCAGTATTTAGGTCATGTAGTGACCAAGGAAGGAATTTTCGTAGATCTTGAAAAGATAAGGGAAATCGAAGATTGGCCAGTTCCTAAGGATGTGACGGATGTTCAATCTTTCATGGGCATTACCGGTTATTACCGGAGCTTCAGTGAAGGTTTTTCGAGGATAGCAAATCCAATAACTTCCTTACAGAAGAAGGGAAAGAAGTTTGACTGGAATAAAAAATGTGAAGAAATATTTAAAAAGTTAAAAACTCTATTAACCAACGCACCTATTTTAAGAATAACAGATCCTAATAAAGAATTTGTAGTGTGCATTGACGCCTGTAATGATGGCTTAGGTGGTGTTCTGACTCAAGAAGGGCATGTTATTGCATATGAGTCTAGAAATTTAAAAGTTCATGAATATAATTATGCAACATATGATCTGGAATTAGCAGCTGTAATACACGCCTTAAAGATGTGGTGACATCACCTAATTGGTAGAAAATTTGTTTTAATGACTGACAATAAAGGATTGAAGTATCTTTTAGATCAACCAAATTTAAATGCCAGACAAGCTAGGTGGTTAGCTTTCTTAAGCGAGTATGATTTTGAAATTCAACATATAAAAGGTAAAGAAAATAAAGTTGCGGATGCATTAAGTAGGAATGCAAGGCTAAATTTTGTAGCAGCTATCAGCACCTACGTTTCAGACTTAAATGAACAACTTAAAGAAGGAATAAAACAAGATGAAATTTACCAGAATTTGCGAGCTAAAGCTAAAGAAAATCCAACAGAAAGCTTAGTTAAAGGTTACAGTTTAAATGAAAAATAATTTTTACTGTATAAATATAGAATGTATGTACCTAACGTACCTAAAGTTAAGCTATTAATTCTGGATGAAATTCATAAAACACCATATTCAGGTCATCTAGGTTATCAAAAGACTATAACTATGTTAAGAAAAGAGTATTTCTGGCCAAATATAAAAATTGAAGTAGCAGAATATATTGCTAGGTGTTTCGAATGTCAACAAGTAAAAACAGAACATCAACACCCAGCTGGTTTGCTTCAGCCATTACCCATTTCTAGCTGGAAATGGGAGATAATTAATCTAGATTTTATTACTGGGCTGCCTAAAAATCAAAATCAAAATGATTCTATCATGGTAGTAGTTGATAAGTTAAGCAAAAAAGCTCACTTTATACCTGTTAAAACTACTTACAAAGCTGCAAACATAGCTGATATTTTTCTAAAACAGATTTTTCGATTACATGGAGTACCAAAAGTCATAATCTCGGATAGAGATCCTAAGTTTACAGGAAACTTTTGGAAGTCTTTGTTTAAACAGTTAAACACCACATTAAATTTTAGTACTTCTTTCTATCCTCAAACAGATGGACAAATTGAAAGGGTAAACCAAGTATTAGAAGATCTATTAAGAATGTATGTGAAATATCAGCCTGGTAAATGGGAGGACTATTTACATCTGGTAGAATTTGCTTATAATAATAATTATCAGACATCAGCCAGATTTAGTCCTTTTGAAATTTTATATGGAAAAAATGTAATACTCCTATCTCTTGGAGTAATCCAATAGATAGATTGGTATTAGGTCCAGAACTGTTAAAAGAAATGGAAGAAATTGTAAAACAAGTGCAGGGAAATATGAAAGTGGCACAGGATTGGAAGAAAAGTAAAGCAGACTTAAAAAGAACTCCAAAGGAGTTTCAGGTAGGTGAACATGTGTCCATCAAGGTAAGGCCCAAAAAGAGCTCTCTGAGATTGGGGAGTTGTGCAAAATTGGTGCCGCGTTATTGTGGCCCATTTGAAATTCTATCTAGGATTGGACAAGTAGCTTATCAATTAGTATTAGCACCTAATTTAAGAGTACATAATGTTTTTCACATTTCCATTTTAAAGAAATATGTTCATGACTCTACTCATGTTGTTAACTGGAATGATGTACAGGTGGAATCAGAAGGAGAATTTCTGGTGGAACTGGACTGTATCCTCGGGAGGAGGGAGATTACACTTCGGAACCACACCATTGGACAGGTGAAGGTGCAATGGAAGCAACTTAGTCCAGAGGAAGCCACCTGGGAATTGGAAAGTAAAATGCGAGATGCATATCCAATTCTATTCCAGGGGAATTCTGAGGATGAAAAATAAATAACATTGAGGACGATGTTATATTCTAAGGGGGTGTGTATGTCACATGTCCCAATTTTGAAAAATAATATTATCTTATTTTATTTTATTCCAAGAAATTATGTTAAATTATATACTAAGTTGTAATTGATGACTCAACAGAGTCAAGGATATTGAATGTAATTCTGAATATTTAATTATAAATAAATAAAAGTGGAGACAACAGATTGGGAGAGCTGTAAAAAAGAGTGTTACTGGTCAAGTTGGTGGAGGAGGCTGGGTGGAGAGAAAATAGACAAGTGGCAACATCCTCAAACACTTCCAATGTTGCAGGTGGAAACCTCCCTACATTTGGGGTCATGATCCCCCAAGAAAGTGGGATCAAAGCAGGCGGCTCAATTAATGACAACCAACCCAAAAAGACCTAGGCAATCTTAATAAAAAAACCCATTGAAGAGAGCTGAGGCTGCTCATTATTCCAAAGAAGAACCATTCAGGTGAATGTACTTCAGAGGATTTCATTGGGAAGAGAATTTGAGGAATGTGTTTGAGGGGTAAACTGTAGAAAGTGATCTAGTACAACTATTCAGCTGAAGGATTTTGCTGCTAAGTGCAGAGTTAGTACTGAGTCATTGGACTAGTATTTTGTTGTTTGCTCCACCAGTTCTCAACCAAGGATACTAGGAACAGGATCAGGGGTCCTTAGAAGTCGTTGTTTGAGCACTCTCTAGGAGTTGGTAGGGAGGAACGACCTCCCAACGCTATTGTCATCCAGCTTTAAACAGGTTCTATAGTCTTTATTTACTGTGTTAAAAGTTTACATATGAGAATGAACGAATAATGAATGATCTATATGTTTTGTAGTGAACTGTTAAAGCTTAAAATATTTCAGTTATTTGAATGCTGAATTTGTATTTGAGGAAAAATAATCCTACCTGTGTTTTTTCCCATCTGGAATAAGCCAGACCGTACTCTAGCACACGTAGTATAGTTTAAAATAGATGAAGGATAGGAAAGAAATATGAATGGATAGAGTTACTTATGTTTTTCATAGTGTTGGAATCTTTTCTTTCTGTAGATAGTTGCTTCTATAAAAGAATATTAATCTACTTAGTTAAATTATTGTTAAAACCAGACTGTGTATTAAGAATGCTAGAAAAAGAAATAGTCATATTACTTTACAATAGCAATGTGTTCAAGTAGGTATGTTGTTCTTTTACATAGTACTTTCTTTTACAAACTATACATCTAACTTGAAATAGAGGAAATAGAAATATCTCAGTTATAATGCTTATGTATTTATGTTAAGTAAGGGTTTAAGTAGGGTTTTGTTAGTTTATATCTTTTACTAAAATTAATAGTTACTTAACCTGCAACTATTCGAACCCTAGATAGAGTTTAAAAACATTTATATTTCTAAGGACAAATTAATCTAAAGATAAAGAGTATCTTAATAAAGAACTTATTTAGCTCTCATAGTCTTCTTTTACTTTAGAATAAAAAACAACTAAGATACATTAGTAACATATGCTTAAAGTATTATTAACAAGGAACTGTTCTTAAACTCTTACAGACAAATTATATGTAAAGGAGTAATGACAGAGTTAAAAATCCTCATTTCTTTTTATCAATCTTGCAGAAATAATCCTATTGAATAAACGAAACTATTATAGACTATTATTAGTCTTTATTAATAAAGTATATGTGCAAATACAAATTTAAGAAAATATAGTATTCGGAGATAATATTATTAACACAAATAATATTATTATTAAGATAAACAACATTATTATTAACATAAACAATATTGTTTATAAATAAAAAATAAATTCTTTTTACAAACTGGAGGAATCTTTAAAGAAAGAACAAAGATTATTTTCCATAAACTTTAACCTAGAATTCCTTGAGCCACTAAAATAATTTTAATTTCTTCTGACAGTAATCAAACTTAACAAAATAACAATACAGAAATTATCATTATAAAAATTAATAGGGTAAAAACCATAGCTCGTATTTCTGAGCAGAAACTACCCAGTTTTCTTATATATGCAAATCCATTACAGTAGTAACCTAGGATAAACTTTATACTTATTATTTGATATAAATATGTACGGAAAAATTAATTTATTAACACAGAGATAAACATCTAAATATATAAAGAAGAACGAAATTAAGCTTAAGACAGACAGTATTAAAAATATTTACATTATATCAACAAGTTCGAAGACTGAATGTAAGCCAAAAACTTTAACAGAGTACAAAACCTCAGCAAGGAGCCGATA
>LPNX011001377.1:842-14023 GCA_001517045.1 Pseudotsuga menziesii | reverse complement strand
TGCAGAGAATCTCTACTTTGATGTTGAGTGTCTTGTCCATTACGTGGACTTAGTAGGTACCTAGTAGATAGGAAATCACCAATAAGGGATTTTGGTCATAAACTAATTCATATGGGGTCATCTTTGTGGTGCCATGATAAGTGGCATTATACCACCTTTTCACTAGAGGAATCCATTTGGATTAGTGGTGTGCCTTGTTTGATGCAAAGCATCGTAATTAGGTTTCCAAGCATTTATTTACCTCGTATGTTTAACAATCAACTTGGGGGTGTTATGTATTGTTGAGATTCAAACGAGTTTAGTGAAGTTTAAATGGCTCCTACAAAAAATTGCTCGTAAAAGTGGGTTCATGATTAGAGACAACATAAGAGACATTCTTTAGAGCTAAAAATATTTATCCATTAAGATTTTCCCCATGAGCGAGGATGTAAATTTTTGTGATAAGGCTTAGAAGTGGGAATGTTTGGTAAAAAAAACAACGGCCACCATAATGACTAATTTATTGCCTACCTTAAAAAGATTCACACTGAAATCCATACAGATTCTCCTTCATATATGGATGGGAGTGGGAAGTCGTTGAAAACAACCTAGTGACATCATTGTTTGACCCTTAGCTTGTTGGAAAGTGTCATGAGATGCAACAAAGTTGGGTGTGTCTTTTTTCATGCCTTCCTAGAAGAAAGAGTGCTTAATTATTTCATAATTTTTTTGAAATCCTAAGTTTCATGTTGTTGATGATGAAAGNCTAGAAGAAAGAGTGCTTAATTATTTCATAATTTTTTTGAAATCCTAAGTTTCATGTTGTTGATGATGAAATCCCTTCTTGTAAGATGTATTGTTTCAAGGACAAAGACAAGGTGATAAAAATGTGCTTCTTATACCTCAATATATTTTGGTTCCATGTATACCCAAGTAGAGGATTCGTGTCTTCTTGTAGTTGTTTGATGAGGTTTCCAATTTTCATGGCCCAACCATTCTTGTCATGATTCTTTGAGGTATTCTAGGATTCATAAATATGAGGTGGATTTGAGTGAACCCTCCTCTTCAAATTTCCTAGACAAAGCATCTGCCACTATCCTTTAAAACTTCTTTGATTGTGTTCCTTCTCAATTTTCATTTCTCAGAATCTAATATTGTTGTGGGTTGAATCCAAAATGAAGACTTCCTCATATAGTTAGAGTAAGTTAGTTTTCACTTTACAATTATACCCCACTAATATTGTTAGAAAGAGAAGTAGAAGAAACCAATAATGGTGTATATGATTTTGCTCCAAGCGAGGATTTTATTGGCACTATTGATTATTTTCCTCTAAGTTAGGATTTCAATGGGACTGATAATGTTTCTCCTCAAAGAAAGGATTTTGATGGCATCGATGTTTATTTTCCTCCAAGCAAGCATTTTAATAGGACATAAGATGATTTTGGTGGTGATGAAGGAAACAACAATGGATGTAATATCCCGAATTTTGACCTTAACTATATTGGGCATGAGCCCCATTGCATATGAGTTACTTTGATGTTTATGTTTATATACTGGGTNGAAGGAAACAACAATGGATGTAATATCCCGAATTTTGACCTTAACTATATTGGGCATGAGCCCCATTGCATATGAGTTACTTTGATGTTTATGTTTATATACTCGGTGTATGCCCCACTGCACATGAGTTATGATGATTAGTTAGATATATTGGGCGTAAACCAATGCCCATGTTTTATTGTCTTGTATATGATTATATATGTTGGGTGTGGACCCTCATGAACAAGGCCCTATTGTCATGGTACGATGTACTAGATTTATTATTATGTGATTAGCCCTACTACATATATTGAGATGATTATTATGATGTATTGTGCAAAAGACTAAAGACATGATTGAGTTCTATAATGTGTTGGATGTAATCCCTAAATCACACGACTTATAATATTTTGTGTTGAGAATAAGCTATAGAGAACATGAGTTATGAGATTTTGTGTTGAGCGTAAGCTCTGGAGAACATGAGTTATGATATTTTGTGTTGAGCATAAGCTCTAGAGCACATGAGTTATAAGATTGGAAGTGTTGGGCAGAAGCCCTTGAGCATTCCAAATTGATGTTGAACATAAGCTCTGGAGCATCGGATCTTTGTCCATTGTGTCCCTAGGTGTATTATACAAGTCCATCCTAATATTAGTGTTGAGCGAGAGGCTCTAGAATTGCACTAGTGTAACTCCCAAATTAATAGTGTTGAGCTTTGCCTCTTAATAGCGCTAGGAGTTACTGAAATTAAGTGTGTTGAGTGAGAACGACTCTGAATAGAACCGGCCCTTATCATACTTATTTTGAGTTGATTAAGGACTGGAAGAACTACCACAATATACGAGGTAATACAACATGCAAGGAGGATCTAGAGATGCCTAATTGAGTTGACCGACCAAACCCTACCTGAGGACTTGATAAAAGAAATAATGTAAACTAAAAGAAGCATCAAAATAAATAAACTATGATATATGATGTATGAATAAATATTAAGGATAATATGTAAAGTTCATGTAATATATATATAAGAATTTATTTATATAATATTTATAAATAAGAAATAAAGATAACTAAAATAATAAGTGAGAGTCTATGTAGTTATTATAAACTAAAATAATTAAATAAACATTCTATTCTAAAGCTTAAGTAGGAACTAGTAAAAGGTTCATAGTTAAACAAAATAAATATTAATTCCATATAAATCAATTAAAGATTATTTTGAATAGCCAGACAGAAGAACTTTGGAGCGAAGAAGGTGGGAGGCGTCATAGTGTACAGAAGTTGCAGGGTTGGGAAGCCTTCGAAGGTTCTGACAAGGGCAGAAACCTGTACCTCCATCTCAGAGGACGGGTTCAGGGATGAGTGAACACACAGATGGTGGGGAAGTGCCCCCTTTCCAAAGTTCAAAAATGGATATTGAGAAGGGTAGAGAGAAGCTTCAAGCACCTGATCTCCACTCGAGGAATGGAGGAGAAGGAACGAGTGGGACCATCAAAGAAGGAATTGAGAAGGGAGAATACAGAAAACTAGGGCACTGTGTCCCAAAATGGAAAATAGTGTCGAAGTTGCAGATTAGTTCCGAACGGGTAATGGAAGACATTCAATACATGAAAGAGCATGCACTCATCAATAAAAATTTTGGGATCTCGCCTGCAGAGAAGACTCTAGTGTGGTGGATAAACACAACTTGGAAACCTCTAGGGCATTGTGATCTGCAATTGGAGGAAAAAGGTTTCTTCATGATAATATTCTTTAATGAAGAGGAAAGAAATAGAATTTTTTATAATGGTCCATATTTCCTTAATTCTGCGGGCCTCTTCCTTAGACCATGGAAAGAACGATTCAATCTAGATAAATAAAATCTAATGACAAGCCCAGTATGGATCAGAATGTATTCCCTACAACCGGAACACTAGAAAGAAGAAATACTCACAATCATTGAAAACACACTGGGAAACTTTGTAAAAGTCTCAAAGAAAACCAGACAGAGGCGCTATACCTCTTATGCCAAGATATGCATCTACCTAGATATATCATAGGATCTCTGAGATGGAATAGAGTTATCATGGGATGATGAAGATTGTTTCCTAGCGATAGACTATGAACAGATACGCTTCAGATGCAGAAGGAGCCACGAGCATGGACATCTGTTTAAATATTTTCCAAAAAATAAAATAAAATAAACAGGAGGTAGAAAAGATAAAGAAAATAAATAGGCGGAAGTCTTTACCAGAGTTCCTAACAATAAAAGATCAGCCAAGAAAGTAACGGGTCTTGAGATTCACAAGAAAGTTCAAAATCACAATAAGTTTCACACCCTACAAGAAGGAAAGACGAGTAATACGCAGAAGAAAGGACAGACTGAGTAACAGCAAGATCCATAGGCAAAACCTAGTTTGAAGGCACCGACCCAGGAAGACACTAAGGAGACAAACAATAACAAGAGCACTCTGACTGAAACTAAAGGAGATGAAATGGAGCTAGGTGATCTAGACTTGGAAGGCTTTGAAGTGGCGTGCTCTGCAAAATTACCAGAACATATCCCTTCCTAACAAGTTTCCCTGCTGGAAAAGGAGATCATTAAGATGAAAACTATGAATTTTCTTAGAATAACATCTGAATCTCTCAAGGACCCAGATGGGAAAAAGAAAGGTAAAAAGGAAAGGAGAGGACGACACAGCAGTGTGCAAAGAATCCAACTTGTTGGGGCTAAGTTAGTAGCATCAAGGAAGTATCCTATACCATATATGTGGCCCTTTATCCTGCAACAAAATAGTTTATCAATGTGGATTACATCCTAGAATATCAAAGGTTGTAACCGTATCTTGAAGATTCATATTCTAAGAAGAAGAATTGAAAATGAAAAACTGGGTATCATCTTTTTACAGGAAACGAAGTGCTCGGAAGATGAACTTAAAATTATAGGGGAAAAAGTCTGGCGGGGGTGTGAAGCTATTGTTGTTGATGCTAAAGGGGTGACAAGGGAAATCAGGATATTATGGAACCCAAGAGAGGTGTCCCTCTCCGACTTCATGGCAATGCAGCTCTCCCTCTCGGAAGCTTTCCAGATTTTAGGCACGAGTACTAAGGGGATCCTGACCAACATTTACGGGCCTCCTTGAGCCAAGCAGACGTTTAATTTTATGGAATAATTAAGCATGCTCAAAATGGAGGCAAGAGGAAGACCTTGCATCCTAGGCAGGGAATTCAACTTGGTTAGGAACCTTGACAAAAAAAAGGAGGGATACGGAAGTTAAATCCCATAAATGATTATTTTAATGAAGTCATTGCAAACCTATAATTGGTTGATGTTAGAAAGACTAACGGTATCTATACTTGGAACAATAAGAGAACAAGAGACATAGGAATATCTTGTCGGCTAGACCACTTTTTGGTTTCTGAGTCCATTATGATGGCAGGGAGATAAATGAATGTCATGGTACTTTCATAATCCGGGTCAAATGATTGGCCTTTAAGTTTTGAATGGGAAAGAATAGGGGTGAACCTTTGAAGACCTTTCCGTTTTGAAACATTTTGGCTCCTTAAGCCCGATTTCCTATATAAACTCAAAGAATGGTGGAAGGACCTTCCACCCATTAGAGGAACTAGGATGTATGATTTTCAGCAAAATCTCAAACTCCTAAAAAACAAAATAAAAAAATGGAATAGTGATTCCTTTGGAAATAGTTTTCGAGAAAAAAAGTAGTTGGACAGCAAGATCCAAGAGGTACAACAAAGGGGCATGCAGAACGGCTTCTCGGAGGAAATACGAGCGCAAGAAAAAATCTTGATCCTAAGAGAGCAACAAGAGGAATTATTCTAGAAACAAAAATTCAGATTTAAGTGCCTCCAAGAGGGAGAGCGTAACACACGATTCTTCCACAAAGCATCCATCCAACATCGTCATGGAAATCAAATGGGGAGAATGAAAAAAGAGGATGGGACCATTGCTGAGACTCAGGAGGATCTAGAACATACCCTGAATACTTTTTTCACCAATATCCTAGAAGAACCAGATTGGGATCGAGTTGAAGCTCAGAGAGAGGTGATGCGGCATATTCCAAAGGTTATAACTGAAGAGCACAACTTCATGCTTATGAAACCAATTGAGATGGAATAAGTTGAAGCAGATGCCAAACAAATGGTCGATGACAAAGCCCCAGGACCCGATGGGTTCACTACTAACTGCCTTCATGCCTACCAGGATTAGATGAAAGAGGAAGTATGGGCACTCGTTGAATACTTAAGGAACATAGGTAGCATTTTCAAAATCGCTCAATGCAACCTTCCTAACGCTCATCCCCAAAGAGAATGGAACAGAGGACCCTCGAAAACTAAGACTGGACGCCTTGTGTAATGTTATATATAAGATCATTTCAAAGGTCATAGCTAACAGGCTCTGACCCCTGCTCCCTATCCTCATTTAACCTGAACAAGCGGTATTCGTCAAGGGGCGTCAGATTTTGGATGGAATCATTCTGGTGCATGAAACCATCAACTTGTTAAAGTTCAGGAAAATACTAGGTATGCTTCTGAAACTTGATCTGTCGAAAGCTTATGATAAACTAAATTGGAATTTCTTGGTAGGCCTCCTTCAGACTTTTGGTCTCTCCGATCAATGGATCAACTGGGTTATGAAGCTTGTTTCATCAGCCTTTTTCTCTATATTGGTTAATGAGACACCCTCACATCCCTTCCAAGTATTAAGAGGGATTCATCAAGGTGACCCTCTATCACCCTTCTTGTTCATTATAGCCATTGAAGGATTGGGAAGAATGCTCAAGAATCTGCGCAATGAGAACAGGCTCAAAGGGATCCTCCTTAGTGCAGAACTGGAACCACAAACACATCAGTAGTTTGTGGATGATATTATGCTTATGGGACCTTCTACTATACAGGAGGCCCGTGGCCTAAAAGAGGGGATTGACACCTTCCTCGAGGCAAGTGGGCTAGAAATTAATAATGATAAATCTCAGGTCTAAATTTTTAACACTCTGAAAATCACGAAAGGAAATATTCTCATAATTCTGAAGTTTTCGGAAGGTGTGCTACCCTCTAAGTATTTAGGTGCATCGTTAGAGGAATCCACCATAAGGCAAATTTGATGGAAGGAATTACTAGATAAAATTAAGCATAAGCTTAGTCAATGGACATTCAGAGCCCTTAATCTACCAAGTAGACTCACCCTAGTAAAGTTTGTACTACAAGCAATGCCTTTGTATCTCTTTTCGGTTCTGGATGCCCCTAAATCGATGATAAAAAAGATAAGAAATATTCAAAGAACTTTCCTTTGGAGGGAACTGAAGGACACATGAAGTGGCCATTGGTTGATTAGAAAACCATTTACAAACCCAAAGAAGTTGGGGGTTTAGGACTCAAAGACCCTTTAGACATAAACAAAGTGATGGGAGCCAAAATCTGGTGGAAATGGATATCCCAAGGGGAGGAACCATGCGAAAAACTGTGGCACAATAAATACGCTCCCAAGTGGCCAAAACAATTGTAATGAAAGAAAAATTTAATTATTAAGCTAGGTTAATTAATGTAAATAAACTAAGAGCTGACTTGAAAAGTCACCTCTCTTCCCCAATTATGGTATAAATTTCCGGGGCACCTATTATGTAATTCATCTCTACATTTAAAAAATTTACATTACATTACATTTTCTCTTACGTTCTCTGTCCATTCTTTTGTTCTTACTTTTTCATTGGTATCAAAGCTTCTCGGCTCTCAGCACCATCCCACCTCCTTGCATCCTCCACACTCCCGCCTCCATTGCATCCACCTCTACCTTTCCTGCACTCACTCACGCTGCCCTCCATCACCAGCTTCCACCTCTCTTCTCCTCCCTCAGCCTCGTGTGCCTACCTCCACCATCCTCTCCAATGTCAGACTCCCCATTGCCGCAATGCTCCATTCTCTCCACTCTTCCTCCCGTCGCTCCATCCTCCATCCCTCTCATTGCCCTCCATCCACGCCTCCATATCTAGCCAACTTACTACCAGCTTCCGCCCACCTACCTCTGCTCCTCCATTCTCCCCTGCTCGTTCCTTCCCTCTTCCACCTCTGCATGCTCTCAAACCATGCATCCTTCTCTCCATCTCCATCCCATTTACATTTCCCCACATCCAATCTGCCAACCACCCATCGTTGTTCCTACCTCCTGTCCAATCTGCTACGCCATCCACCTGCGTTCTCCAGCGCATAATGCCGCCTCCATGTGACGGTTGGTTAAACCCATTTGTTAATAATAAATTTTTTAATATTAATAATATTTTTTAATATTATTATTTATTAATGTTATTATTAATTAAAAAAAGTATATTATAATAATCATTGTTATTATAATTACTTAAAAAAAAAACTATATAATAATAATAATAATAATTATTATTATTATTAGTATTACTTGAAAAAAAAAGAGGAAAAAAGGGAGAATCATGGTGGACTGGCATTATATAGAAAATAAAAATAAGTTGAATTCAACACTGGGAAGATTCCAACAATCACCAGATCAATGGATGCTCGGTTTGATCAAATAAATGAGAAAATTAACAAGAATTACAAGGAACTCCATGTAAAAATCAAACAAACCAATGATGATTTGACATCAAAGTGGACACAATTTACGTCACAAATAGAGAATAGCTTCCTCACTCTACAAGAAGACCAAAAGAAAAATCAAGCATTTTTAAATGCCATCTTGGAGAGATTACAAATATCGAATGACCCGCAACCAAACTCTCCAAGAACTCCAGAGCAGCCAGATCCTCTATTCAACATGTCATCCTCTAACGCATATACACAAGGACACCAAATACAGGTGAAAGTCGAGTTATCCAAATACGACATGGACGAACGACAATGCATAGCATGGATTAACAAAGCCGAGGAATACCTAGACATCCACAACATCCATTATGGCGGAGAGAAAATTGAATACGCCTCCATGCATCTAGAAGGCAACCCTTACAACTGGTACTTATGGTGGAAGAATACTACAAGAATATGTTCTTACAACTGAGTTAGCTTCAGGAACGACTTCATCAAAATATTCCAAGGCGTTGAAGAAAAAGACTTCTTTGCCAAAGTCACAAGGTTACAACAAAAAAACAGTGTCGATGAGTACACCTATGAATGGGAAGCGTTGTTAACTCAAGTCCCGGAGTTAACCGACGACCAACGACTACAGACCTACATACACAATCTAAATCAACACATCCGTGACAAACTAGACTTACACATCTCTACCATGGAGGAAGCACGACGTAAAGCTAGGATTATTGAAAGCAAATCCGTTCATACAAATGTCGACTAAGATGACTCTAAAAAGAACCCCCTCCATTCAGGATACACAGGCAATCGAAGGTATACACTGCCTCAACTTAGGGAAGAAACAAAGCCCAGTTTAGAGGCTCAGAGAAAAAAAGAAGGAAAATGTAAGTTCTATGGAGACAAATGGGATCCTAAGCACAGATGCTTACAAAATAAATTATATGCTTGTGAAGCAGAGCTAGAAGTCAATGAACCAATTGAGAAAGATGTAAATAGCCAAGAAGACTACCACCTAGGAATTGAGGACGACTCCCCACAAATCTCATTATCCCCTATTACCGGAATCTCCCAACCGCAAACATTAAACATTAAAGGTCATATAAAAAACAATAACGTCACAGTTCTCATCGAATCTGGCAGCACCCATAACTTCGTTAATGTCAACCTTGCTAAAGTATTTAACCTATTTATTCGTCCAGTACCTAACATGATGGTTATGATAGCAGATGGCAAGAAGATTGACAATGTGGGAAGATGTCACAAGGTTAAGTTACAAATGCAAGAATATAAATTAGAATCAGATTTCTTTGCGGTACCACTAGAAGGAATCGACGTAGTATTAGGAATACAATGGTTACAAACCTTGGGTACATACTCTGCAAATCACCAAGAACATTTTTATGAATTCCATGTGTTCAGGAAAACATAAAAATTATATGGGTTCCAACCCCCTCCGACACAACTGGTTACAGCACATCAGATGGAAAAGCTATGTTGGAAAGATGCACCAACGTACATACTTCAATGTAGAGAAATGGATATTCTAACAAGTGAAGGAGATATGGACAAATAACCAGAGACACAAGAACTAATTTGAAAACATTGCAAGGTGTTTCAAGAGTTACCTAAGGCGCTCCCAACAAACAGAAAAAATGAATACATAATCAAAATAGAACCAGGGATAAAACTTGCCAGTAACAACCCATACAAATGTCCACATCAGAGACATTGCAATAGTTCACGTAGTCATTGTCTTCAATTAAGATTTGAGGACAAAGCTTCCTTAAGGGAAAGGCAATGTAATGAAAGCCAAATTTTATTATTAAGCTAGGTTAATTAATGTAAATAAACTAAGAGGTGACTTGAAAAGTCACCTCTCTTCCACAATTACGGTATAAATTACCGAGGCACCTATTATGTAATTCATATTTACATTTATAAAATATACATTACATTACATTTTCTCTTACGTTCTCTGTCCATTCTTCCGTTCTTACTTTTTCAACAACTGCTGATTAGATTCGGAGAAAACGTTCCTCGCTCGAGCATTTGGAAATCGACACAGGAAAACAAAAGTCTTATCCAAAGTCATAGCTTTTGGGAGGTTAGATATGGAAAGATGATGTTGTTTATCAAATATGGTTGGCAATAGGAGCCTTGTATAGCCAGCCGTGAAGATATCCCTGAGCTAACACAATATCTTCATAATAGCCCGTTGGAAAAGGTGGAGGATTTCTGGGACTCAAGATCCACAAACAATCTCTTTAGGACTTGGAATTCGAAGGAATGGTGGCAAGATCTTGCACCGAATGAGAACATTGACGATTTCTGCTATGAACTATGCACTAGAAAGATCCCAAGGAATGCAGGACCGGAAAATATCAGATGGGGGTATACCAATGTGGGGAACTTCAACATCAAATCGACAATTGGGCTGCTGACTGAAACTCATAGAATGGAGAAGGAGGGTAAATTGCGTAAACTCTGGGGCGGGAGGTGGTGGCCCAAAGTGGCGGATTCCAGCTGGCTTCTCCTCAGAAGACGCATTCTCACATGGGACAATATTCAGGCCCACGGAAGCAAATAACGAAACTATCAACCACCTTCTTGACGAATGCCCGATAGCAGAAGATATATGGGAAAAAGGCGCAGATATTTTCAAAAAGAATAACAAACAAAAAGGTTGTCCTGATCTAACAATAGAAAAATGGTTGAAAAGGGATTTCAAAAATGAAATCTTGAACAAGGTTTGGGATTTGTTCCCTGGCTTTACGGTATGGGAAATCTAGAAAACAAGGAACAAGAAAATATTTGAAAACAAACATAAGCGCGTTGAGGAACTTTGGACGATGATTGAAATTCACATAACGGAAACTCTAACTTTAAAACATTGGACTCAGAAATATTTTGAAGCCGAGATAACAGAAAGAAAAATTCTTTATGAATGGGGGATTTTTAAGTTACCTGTGAATAATAATCACCTTCGAACCTCGCTCAAACCCCCTCGCAGCTCTGAAACTTGGAAGAGTCTGACAGAAGGATCCTTCAAAATTAACTTCGACGGAGCACCGAAAGGAAATCTAAGCCCTGCAGGATTTGGAGGTGTCATCAAGAACTCTGAGGGAAAAGTTCTTAGCATCTTTTGGGGCAGTATCAGAACCAGCGCCAATAATTTGGTGTAGTTAGAAGGGTTAATAAATGGGCTAATGTGGTCTCTAAAGTAGCAGCAAATGCCATTGATAGTGGAAGGGGATTCCTTAGTAATAACTAACATTTCCAGGAGATTACAACACAGTGCAGCCATTTTCCAGGTTTCTGGGAATTAGAGGTGGGAAGGGCGGCTTACAGAGTTTAAAAGTATGTTAAAATGAACCCTCACGATCCAATTCTCTCATGTTAGAAGAGATGGCAACATGGTGGAAAATGCTCTTGCTAATGAAGGGGTACGCAAAAGAAAATCCTTCCATGCAGAAAAGAACAATTATAAAATGGATTGCATGCTGTGGAGGCGATGCGAAGAATTGGCGGAGAAGGAATTGGTCAATATGGCATGCAATCATCCTCGTGAGGTGCAATATTTACCACATCTGTTGGCAGATAGGTATAATGAAATTGACACATTAATTCAGAAAGTCGACACCTCCCTTCACATGCGCAATAACCACATCGTAGCCAAGGAGGCACATGCAAGACATGTGATTAGGATAGATGATGACCCTCCACTCAATTCCGGAGAAGGCGGTGAAGGAATAGAGGAGGAGAATAACCCACCTAGCATTACCTTAAGGTACGATGATTATAAAGTTAAGACGAGTGGAGCGAGTACAAAGAAGCCCAAGGTAGATGGTGACACAGAAGAATGATCCCGGAGGGATGATCCGGATGTTGGTTATAATAAATAGAGATGCCTCTTTCTTCGACAGAAAAGTATGGAGTAGGGTGTGGGACTTGCCCATTCAGGAAAACCGGTGGGTATTTTCTAAGAATTTGCTTTCGGATAGTTAACTGCAAGGAAGTTTGTATGCAGAGGCCTTCTATAGGGGGAAGTGCAATTTATTTTTCGCACAAGAAGGAAGGCCAGGTGGATCTAGCAGTGATTAAGGGTTTCAAGAAATGTAAGGTCGAATATCTGGTGTGTGCAAAATGGGAATGTCGGCCAGAATGCATGAATGATGGATACCTCACCTAGAGGATCAGAATGGATTTAAATATACCCAATGTCGAGGAATTGCTCATTGTGTATGAGATTAACTCTGAGTTTAATCCTCTGCAGGTTGTTCGCATTTACCTGTCCCGAGAGACTATGGCGCCTCAATGGAGAGTAAGGTGACGCCATGGGGAGGGTGTCAGCATTGATGGGGAAGTTCAGCCTTCTACTAGATCCTCTGCTGTGCTCTGATTGCTAACTAAATTCCTACACCTTTAGAGTTTAACTAGGGGGCGCAGTACATGGCTGATACCCCAGCTATGGTTGAAGCTAAGATTGCAGCTAAAGAAATAGAGCTGCTCAAGGAGTATGAGATCCACCAAGGTAGGCCCTTGGCATCCAACCCCTTTTGGGTAGTCTGCATACTCCTTTCCCGTGACATTCAGGAGAAGGAGCAGAGGTTGCACAGTATCAAGGAAGCTCTGGCATTAATTCGTCGAGGACTGTAGGATAACGCTGTAGGATTTCGCTTGCTTGATATGATTATTGGAGAATTCCTTGACCACCTTGGGGAGATGGATAGGGAAGCTCAATATCCTCCTCCAAACTATCCCTGTCCTCAGTAAGGCATGCTATGGGCACTGGACATTTTTTAAGTTGTAGGAGTTGTTCCTTCTGCAATGATCCTTGATGCTTGCCACAAGTTCTTTGGCTTCAGTAATGAAGATATGGCTCGGTTGACCAATGTAATGTTTGATTATTGTCTAATTCTGAATATGTCGAATAGTATGTCATTTTTTTATTGTGTTTACCTTTTCAGTTGGAAAGTGGTACATGAAGGTGATTTTTATAATCATGCAGTTCAGTCTTTGTGTAGACATGGGAAGGGGGGTTGTAAAGCTAGTTTTCTGTGTAATGTCATTTTTTTGAAACATGTGTCTATGGGTTGACTCTGTAGACC